>PVIU01009066.1:0-78774 GCA_004026605.1 Ondatra zibethicus | reverse complement strand
GCAATCCTACCGAAAGCAATCTACAGATTCAACGCAATGCCCATCAAAATCCCAACAAAATTCTTCAAAGACCTTGAAAGAACGGTACTCAACTTCATTTGGAAAAGCAAAAAACCCAGGATAGCCAAAACAATCCTGGGCAACAAAAGAACTTCTGGAGGCATCACAATCCCTGACTTCAAACTCTACTACAGAGCTATAGTACTGAAAACAGCCTGGTACTGGCATCAGAACAGACAGGAGGACCAATGGAACTAAACAGAATACACGGATATCAATCCACACATCTTTGAACACGTGATATTTGATAAAGAAGCAAAAAAATATCAAATGGAAAAAAGAAAACATATTCAACAAGTGGTGCTGGCATAACTGGATATCAACATGTAGAAAAATGAAAATAGACCCAAATCTATCGCCATGCACAAAACTCAGGTCCAAATGGATCAAAGACCTCAGCATAAAGCCATCCACACTGAACCTTATAGAAGACAAAGTGGGAAGTACGCTTGAACACACTGGCACAGGGAACCACTTCCTAAATAGAACCCCAGCAGCACAGACACTGAGAGAAACAATTAATAAATGGGACCTCCTGAAACTGAAAACCTTCTGTAAATCAAAGGACATGGTCAACAAGACAAAACGACAGCCTACAGAATGGGAAAAGATCTTCACTAACCCCACATCAGACAGAGGTCTGATCTCCAAAATACACAAAGAACTCAAGAAATTGGACACCAAAAAAAATCACGTAATCCAATTAAAAAAAAAAATGGAGTACAGACCTAAACAGAGAACTCTCAACAGAGGACCCTAAAATGGCTGAAAGACACTTAAGGAAATGTTCAACATCTTTAGTCATCAGAGAAATGCAAATCAAAACAACACTGAGATTCCATCTTACACCTGTAAGAATGGCCAAGATCAAAAACACTGATGACAACTTATGCTGGAGAGGCTGTGGGGAAAAGAGAACACTTCTGCATTGCTGGTGGGAATTACAACCCCTATGGATGTCAGTGTGGCAATTTCTCAGAAAATTAGGAAACAACCTTCCTCAAGACCCAGTAATACCAGTTTTAGGTACATATCCAAAGGATGCTCAATCGTGCCACAAGGACATGTGCTCAACTATGTTCATAGCAGCTTTGTTTGTCATAGCCAGAACCTGGAAACAACCTAAATGCCCCTCAATGGAAGAATGGATAAGGAAAATGTGGTACATTTACACAATGGAGTACTACACAGCAGAAAGAAAATAACGACAGCTTGAATTTTGCAGGAAAATGGATGGAACTAGAAAGCATTATTTTGAGTGAGGTAACCCAGACATAGAAAGACAATTATCACATGTACTCACTCATAGGTGGTTTATAAACATAAAGCAAAGAAAGCCAGCCTACAAACCACAATCCCAGAGATCTTAGGCAACAATACGGACACTAAGAGAGACTTACATAGTTCTAATCTACATGGAAAGTAGAAAGTAGAAAAAGACTAGATCTCCTGAGTAAATTGGGAGCATGGGGACCGTGGGGGACGGTTAAAGAGGGGAGGGGAGAGGGAGGGAGGGAAACAGAGAAAAATGAAGAGCTCAATAAATATCATGGAGAAAATAAATACTACTACTAATAAAATACAATAGATGGAAAGAACAGCAACCACTTCGGAACTGTGTCTGATATAATCCCATTACTTACTTCAATGATATGATGAATGAGGTAGGCTAATTATTACCTCACAGTAAACCAGAAATGACTCAGAATGATACCCCACTTGGACACTTTGTTCTTTGTTGTTGTTTAAACATCACTTCCTGGCTAAAGTGACAGTGGTTCAGAAATTTTTCTGCAAAAGATCAGTGGGAAAAAAATATCCCAGGGAACCACATGTCTTTACAAATGACCTCGAGTTAATCAGAAAAGGCTGCGTCCTTTCCAGTTCTGCTCACGTGTCAGCTCTGATTAAATTATTAAGTTAAGAACGGCTATGGCTAACAAACTTTGAGCTGGGCTCAAGCGAGCACATTCCTGCACTTGTGTGTGATGTCAGAGTGAATGCTCCACAGCCGAATTTGAGCTGCGCGAAGTACGAGTAGCTTCTCAGTGTAAAAATATCTGACCAACACCGATTCTTTTCTATATAGGCTAACTGTCCAGGGAACAGGTGCCCTGCTTTCAATTACAGGGGCTAGCATGCCAGTGTGAGGCCGGGATTAGTTCAGCTTCTCACGGGGAATTTTCCTTGGTTGGGAATGGATTTATTATGGCTTCTCACACGGAACAGAACTAATGTCAGCCGAGGGCACTGACACTTCATACGATTCAAATTAACCTGCTGTGGGCTGCTCTGCAGGCTTAGACTGTGTATTCAAATGACGACATTTTAAAAACAGGTTGAAAGAAACCAGGATAGCTGAACTCTAATGGTTCCAATTTGTTCCAACTAATCTCTCACCTGCTGGAAATACCGTTCCGGCGTTTGTGGCTGCCACGTTGTGGGTTTCACCAGGCCACTGACCTTGCAAATAGGCACCGCTTGCCTCTGAGGGGTGAGGTGGGGTTTGGGGGCTTTAGAGAAGCATGATGTGCGGGTTAGATCTGTCAGTTGCCTAAGGTACTTTTTAAATCACACACACAAACACACACACACTACTCAACACCTCAGGGTCATTTTTACCAATTTAAATGCCAAAGGACAGTATTTGTGTCACCTTGTTGAAAGAAACTGAGCCACAAAATGGATCTGAAAGACAATCCAAGAGCAACCACCTTCATAACCTTTGAGGGAACTTGAAGGGTAGGCACTTACAGTTTTCCCTCAACATTTCAAAATACAATATAGAGATGTAACAGAAAGACATTCTTTGGAAATGATTGACGTGCACACTGAGTTTAAAAACAAGTCGCCAAAAGACTTTAGTGCTAACACTGATGTTGCCAACAAAATTAGAAGTATTACTTGCTATGCTTTGTGTTACTTGTGATGCTTCTACCAAAGCAAAGAGACAGTGATGAAGAACACTGTCAACCGCACCGCTACCTAGTCCTAGTACAAGTGACCGTCATCCTAGAGGTCTACTACCTGACAGTAAAGCAAAATAAAAACAAACAAAACCCCCAAATTTTATTGAGTTGCTAATATGTATACCATAATATATTCTTTATATGTGAGACTATTTTCAATGCGCCTTGTGATTTCTACTCATTAATCCTACTTTAGCTGCAGCTTTTGTGAACCCTTGAATATAATGGGACAACTTGGCAAAATAGTGAGAGAAATGGAAGGATTATTTCCTTCAATATGGTGGAGCTGACATTGTTTACTGCAAGGGAGAGTTTGTCTCAGTAAATTTAAAGCAGTTCAGTTGTTAGTGTTTTAGAAGGTATGTCACAGAGCTGACATGGTATTCCAACTAATATTCTCTCAATACAAAATAAACAAACAAATGATGTATTTTGGGTAAAAATGTTTTAGTGTTTGCAGAACTTGAACCATGTTCAATGTTTTTCATAATGGAGTAAGCATGTTGACACCTGTTCCTCTTCCTCTGTGCCACTCTCTCCTCTACCAACAAATGTCTAGCTTGGCTCAACTGTCATTGGTGCCTTTGGGAAACTGTCAGTCATGACGGGAAGTGATGTGTGCTTTCACAGAAATCTAAAAGGAATTTTAGTCAGGCATATAAAATCTTCCCGGGCCAGCAAAATGACATAATAGGTAGTAAAGGCACTTAACTACCAAGCTCGATAACTCCAGTTCCACCACTAAGATCAAAACTGTTGGGAATATTATTTTAAGGGGTGTTACTTTTGTTTATGCTGTGGAACATTTGTTTTATGATGTAAAGATGTGTTGCTTTTATTTATGCTGCATTTGTTTAACTCTGTGAAGCTGCGGTTCTTTGTCCAAATCGCCTGGTGGTCTAATAAAGAGCTGAAGGCCAATAGCAAGGCAGGAGAGAGGATAGGTTGGGGGGGGGGGGGCAGGCAGAGAGAATAAATAGAAGGAGAAAAGAGAAAGAGGGAGAGCAACAAGAGAACAAGGATGTCGGGGCAGCCACCCAGCAACAATGGAGTCAGAGTGAAAGTAAGATACACAGAAGTAAGAGAAGGAAAAAGCCTGGAGGCAAAAGGCAGTCGGGATAATTTAAGCAAAAAGCTGGTAAGAAACAAGCCAAACTGCTGGGCAGTGGTGACGCATGCTTTTAATCCCAGCACTCAGGAGGCAGAGGCAGGCGGATCTCTGTGAGTTCGAGACCAGCCTGGTCTACAAGAGCTAGTTCCAGGACAGGCTCCAAAGCTACAGAGAAACCTTGTCTTGAAAAACCAAGGGGGTGGGGAGGGGGAGAGAAAGAAACAAGCCAAGCTAAGGCCAGGCATTAGTAAATAAGAATAAGACTCTGTGTGTGATTTATTTGGGAGCTGGGTAGTCGCCTCCCAAAAGGCAAAAAACTAAAAAAAACAAGATTAAAACATCATAGTACAAAAACCAACTCCTGCAAGCACACCTGTGTGCCACAGTGCACTGTGGGAAGTCATCAGACACTGTGCAGCACACACAGGCACATAGATAAGTGTGAAAACAAAAAAGACACTTTGCTACAAATGGTGCAATGTCTAGACTCGCAGCACCCACTTCATCTGGCGTGCAGTAGAGATAGACTTCAGCAACACATCCACTAACACCCCATTTGCAGAGATGCATCAGGTACAAATTCAGACTTAAGAAATATAGTTGGAAAACAATTACATCAGTATCTTAAAAGTTTGAATTTACAAGTACATTATCATTATTTTTAACTATGAAATCAGAAATGATATATATCTATTTCCAAATTTTGAAAATATCTTAAGAAAAACACAATTATAACGCTTTACAACCATTTACTATGTTTGAGTTTTCACAGTGCTGTCACACTAAATGCTAGGATTATGAACATGTAACTATTCAGATACTGGCATTTCTCTTCATATAAATGCATCTGGTTGTCTTGCAAATACGGAGCTCAATTTGCCACTGACCAAAATATCCCATCCCTCTATCAACAACAACAACAACAAAAATCAGTAATCTGAACTGTAAGATAACTTCGTAGCCAAACTGAAAGACTGCCTTGTGGAATATTTGCTGTGATTGGTGCAATAAGCTGATCGGCCAATAGCTAGGCAGGAGGTATAGGCAGGATTTCTGGGGAGAGAAAGGAAAATGAAGAGAATCTAGGTGCATGGGAGACACAGACAGAAAAGAGGAGGTGCAAAATAGAAAAGAGGTAATGCCACATGTTAGAGTAATAGAAAAATGGGTTAGTTTAAGTTATAGGAGCTAGTGGCCAAGCTTTCATAATTAATAATAAGTCTCCATGTTATTATTTGCTAACTGGCTGGTGAGACAGAAAAACTTGTTCCACTGTCTAAAAGGAAATCTGCACCCAAATGAAAAGTAAGAAGTAACCCCAAATTCCTGTTTCCCCTCCAGCAGCTAGCTGACTGCATGTTCCTAACTCTCCCACTTTGTTCCGACACGTCCAGTCTCGTAGGGCGACGGCCCCATAACTGGGACACCCGCAGCCGACAGAACGAGAGAGAGCATGCTCCACACGGTCAGTGACGACCCCGCAGCCGACAGAACGAGAGAGAGCGTGCTCCACACGGTCAGTGGTGATGCTCTTTCCCGTCTCGTTAGTGGGATGTAAATTGTTACTTTTCCCCTACAATTCATTGTGTTTGGATTAAATAATATCCAATATTTCTCATTCACTAGGAAGTAGGACCCACATTCTTCTGGTCCATCTGCTATCTAAACCCAGGGTTTCCCCAGCCACCAGCTTCCCCCATTGCTGTCATTTCCTAAGATCTCATGTGTGTATTTTCTATGAGCAGAACTGGACACACGTGCTGCAGAGCAGGGGCAGTGAAGACCAGCACAGGCAGTTCCAAGTCTACTCAGTTCCAGTATCAGGACTGGAGGACTGGCCTTTATTTTTCTCTTTTAATCCAAGACAGGGTTTCTCTGTGCAGCCCTGGCTGTCCTGGAACTCCTTATGTAGACCAGGCTAGCCTCCAACTCAGAGATCCGCCTGCCTCTGCCTTCTAAATGCTGGGATTAAAGGCGTGCACCACTGTTGCTAGTCAGGTCTTCTATAGCTACCATTATGCAGAAATGACTGGCAGGCCACAGCATACACATTAAGAATGGTCCACGAAGGGATAGTATCTCTCTTCAAAACTGCTGCCTTTTAGTTGTTCCTAGAGATTTGGGGCAGTCTAATGCCCCTATTTTAAATTTCTCATGAAGAAAACAATACTTCTTTGAATACTATTACATTCTGAAGCCCTTTAAGTAAACATGAAACTAAATACAGTCAGTTCTCGTAAGCAAATAGTGGAGAGCACACCAATAGGGATGAGAACAGGGCGGGGAGAATGAGGGGTAAAGGAGGAGACAGAGAAGGGAACTGAGCTAGCCATGCTTATCAGCATCGTGCAAACCAGGACTAAATCCTCAAAGGCACAGAGACCCATGATTTGAGCAGCTCATCGATCCCTGAGACTTCAGCCAATGCTTTCTGGTTTCAGTCCTAGTCTCCTTGTCCACAGAGCAGAGAAAGCGGCAGTTGCTAACCCGAGGCTCCTCAGACGTATGTGGAGATTTGATACTAAGCTATCTATCTACAGCCAACAGCTTACTGTACCTCAAAACCCTTCTTTATGCATTTGAAATAAGTGTGCTCATCTATGCATGCTCCCTTTTATATGTATCATGAAACTCATCCATCAGCCATATAATTTTCTTCATATGCAGTAAGATAACCGAGGGACAAAAAAGTTCAGCAATTCCTTTAGAAGAACATTAAGAGAAAAGAAATTAATTAAGATTAATTTCTTTGAAAAAGCAACAAAACAAAACAAAACAAAACAAACCTTGTATCTGAAAATACAAGGTTTCAGCTTCCAGGCAACTATGCCTTGATAGGTAGGAACTTTCTGTCATTAAGGACTTAGCTGCTCCCTCAAATTCACATTTGCTTTTGAATCTTTAGGCTAATCTTGTGAAAAATAAGTCAACTATTCATTATCTGACAAGAGAGTAAAACTTACTGACAGACCCGGTGGGCATGTGTCTATTTTCACACAGAAAATAAAGTGTCTGAGTATGATTTCCGTACCTGGTCCATTAAGAAAGTCTTTAATTTGCAGCGTAACAAGGGAAGGTGGGATTCCACTCTTACTGTCTGTTTCTCCAGGCACCGTCTGTAGCCACACAGCGTTATAGTCAAGGGCTTCCGGTAGAGTCTTCCCAGGATCTAAGTGACAAAATTCAAGTGAAACACACTGATCAAACCACAAGCATCTCAATTTGGTGTGTGAATATTGGTGGACAAGTAAGATCAAAGTATGGTTAACCTGCTGTATACAAACTTCATTAGTTTCTGTATCTGTAGGCATACAGGGTGTGTGTATATATACATGTATATATATAAATGTATCAAAATTAAACCAAGTACACAAGGCGTGATGATAACACTGGAACTAGATCAAAATACTTTTAAAGTTGAAGTCACAGGGTCTGTGTGACGGTAAAGACCGACTGCTGATGATTGGCTCCCACTTCACAGCAATGTTGGAAACGGAAGAATGGCAAGCTACAGCCTGACAATGAGGCCCACACACTTTCAAGATGCAGCAGATTACAATTACTCTGGGGTTAACTGGATCTGTTTTAGAGTTTCGCTGACATCACAATCATTTTTATGGCTAAGTTTTTGAAGTTGCCGTCGGTAGCCTTCCCAAAAAATCATTTTCCCATGATGATAAAGTTTAGTCAACCTTTGACTAGTTTTAATTATGACTATAACTTTAGACTCTTTCTATTTTGACATTTTCCATTTTATATTCTGTATTTCAATTTTTTCTGTTTAGTATTACATATCCTTTAAGAATATGTTTTGGATACAGGCAATGTCAAAGAAGTTGCTTTTAAAGGCTTGAAAATCTAGTTTTTTATTTAGATAACTCTTTAAATAAAGATGACTGCTGTATTTTGGCATATAATAGGCTTTAAAAATATCTTTTCAATATCCAGTTTTTCTTCAATTTCACTATTTATTCTGTGTTTTAATGTCCTTTGAATGCCATTTTTATAGAGATGTTCTTGCCATAGAACCCATCTATCCCATTTTCAGCCTATCTGAAATGTGTTATTAAAGCATTATTTATTTCAGGCTTTATTGATTGGCTTGCTTTCAAGAATAGCATTTACATATAGTATATTACTTTCAGCATATGGTTATATAGTATTACTGTCATATGTGAACTGGGCATATAAATTCTGCCTTGGAATTTGTGTTTCTTGACCTTATCATGTGATCCTTATGAAATATGGCACATATGAACCTTTATGTTATTTCAAAGAAAATCCTGAAAGCGATTGATTGTGACGTTCAATGTATGTGGTAAAGATCAAACACAAGCTAGTGCATGCTTCCCCTTCATGACTGGAGAATGTGAAGCAGGGGACTAGGAAGAGTAGTCCCACTGCATAGGAACAGGACAGACACAGCAGGCAAGTCTGGGGAGAGCATGGTGACTTTTGTTGCTGGAAGACTCAACATAGTTTGCATGAGCCGTGTAACTATCAGTCCCCGAGTGTCTTGTCCCAAGGTACCATCTATCAACACATCATCAAAAGTGAGATCTCTATAAGGAGACATTTTCACTTTGAAGGGAAAACAATCAAGCAGTAAATAAGGTGATCTAAGAGGTGGAAGTAATTAACGACAATGAACAGAAACCCATCTATTTATTGGTGCGGGCACACTAACACGACCCACTGGCAAGGAAAACTCAAAACAGCTCAAAGGAAGTGCAACTTCCTGGAAGCTGGAAGTTTATTGTACTTATGGTTTTAAAAACTAGTCCCCTTGTTGTACTTTCCAGAGGGAAGGTTTCTGAGCAGGCCGTGCAACTGTAAGTACAGTAACTGATACATGTTAGTCAATGTGTATAGGCAATGGTTTTGCTCAATGGTGAAAGACTGGAAAACTGGTGGGAAAGACATTTGAAGAAGAGATAGGTGGACAGATCTATCCATGTGGGCAAAGGATGTGAAGATGCTTGCGTCCCATGCAAATTCTCATCAAAAGGTGACTTCAGCAGGGGAGTTCAATGATCAGGTAGACAGGATGATTTGTCTGTGGACAGTCAGCCTCTTTTGCTGGCCATTACCATAACCGCCCAAGGGGCTGGCCCATGAACAAAATGGACACAGCAGCTCAAGTACACATTGCGCTTGGGCTCAGCAACAGGCACTCCACTCTGCAGGCTGACCGAGGCTGCGTCTAATGGATGCCAAGTCTCCCAACAGCAGAGATAACACTGAGTCCCTGCTACGGTGTCATTGCCCAGAGCAACCTGGTTATGTGTTAACTTCATTGGAATACTTCCACATGGCAAGGGCAGTGTTTTGTTCTTTTTATGAATACTTTTTATGGTTATTGATTTTCTTTTTATGAATATAATACTTCTGCCAAAACCACCATCGCTGGACTCACAGAATGCCTTATTCAACGTCTCCCATGCTGTCAAACACAGCATTGTTTCTGACCAAGGAGACAAGCGTGACAGTGGGTCCATGTCCATGGGATCAATTAGTGTTCACATTTCCCACCATCCCAAAGCAGCTGCCTGAGCAGAATGGTAGAATGGCCTTTTAAAAACACAGTTATCATGCCAAATTAGGCGTCCAAAGCTTGTAGGGCTTGGTCAGAGTTCTTAAAGGCAGCACATGATTTAAAGCAGTAACAACATATGAAAATACTTTTCCTATAGCCAGCACTTGCTGGTCCAGGAATCAATGGATTGAAATGGTGATATCACTCCCCATTAACTCTACTGACTCACTAGAAAAAAACTGCTTCAGGCTCCCATGACCTTCTGCTGCACTGGCCTACTGACGAGGGGCATGTGCTTCTATAGGGACTCTCACAGACATTGCAATGAATTGGAAGTTTAGCCCCCCCTTTGCCTCAGAGCCACGTTGGACTCCTGATGTCCTTGAGTCAAGAGAGTAAGAGAAAGTTACAGTGTTAGGAGTGGTGGCTGACTCAGGCCACCAGAGGGAAGCTGGACTGCTGCGTCTCAGCAGAATTACTGAGAATTCCAAATGTGGGACAATCCTTTAGGGAATTTCTTGATAGTATTAAGTTTTGTCATTAAGGTCAATTAGACACTGCAATAATCTAATATAGGCAGGATGTCAAAGGGCTCAGACACATCAGGAATGAGGTTATGGTTAGTCTCTCCAGGTTAAAATACTTGCTGAGGGTAGAGGAAACACATAATAGGTAGTTGAAGAAGGTGGTTTTAATATCAGCTAAGGCCATGTGAGAGAAAGATTCAGACACAGATTGTAATTGCCAAAAGCATTTCTGTTCTATTTTCTAAAAAGTATGTGTGTGGAGATATTTGTGTTTCTTCCCCTGATATCAACTGAGATAGCAGCAGCAGGTAGTGGTGCAGGTTGGTGTTGTTATGCTGAGATAGCAGCAGTAGGTAGTGGTGCAGGTTGGTGTTGTTATGCTGAGATAGCAGCAGTAGGCAGTGGTGCAGGTTGGTGTTGTTATGCTGAGATAGCACCAGTAGGCAGTGGTGCAGGTTGGTGTTGTTATGTTACATTACGGGGCACTAAAAGGCTAAGCTTCTCAAGGTCCTTTTCTACCCATCCCAGGAGGAGAGGACCTGTGTTTCTATGTGGAGAAGTGAAAACATGGTGTTATTATTTTTATTTGGAAATTAAAAATTACTACTGTTGCCACTCTCTTTCATGCTCCTACTTGCAGCATAAATTCTAATTTTCTTAATAATAAAAAGTTAGGGGCTGGAGAGGTGGCTCAGAGGTTAAGAGCACTGACTGTTCTTCCAGAGGTCCTGAGTTAAATTCCCAGCAACCACATGGTGGCTCACAACCATCTGTAATGAGGTCTAGTGCCCTCTTCTGGCCTGCAGACATACATGTAGGCAAAACACTGTATATATAATAAATAAATGAATCTAAGAAAAAACAAATCAAAACTCTTGAGTCAGCTATCAAGGAGTGAACGAACGCTGAAGGATCAGAGAAGCAGAGCGGCAGCCACTAGAGTTCTTACCTCTGCCAAAGCTCAGATCAAAAGGGCAATCCTGTTCTCAGACTGCCTCCTCAGACTGCACTAATTCCTGTCTCCTCCTACCTTATACTCTTATATTTCTCTCTCTGCCCAGCCATATCACTCCTGTCTCCACCTCCCTAGCACTGGGATTAAGGGTGTGTGATCCCAAGTGCTAGAATCATCTTTGTGTGAGCTCCATTTCTCTTTTAGACTTTATCAATTTCATGTAGCCCAGGGTGGCCTTGTACTAACAGAGACCCATCTGCCTCTGTCTCCCAAGTCCAGGGATTAAAGGTGTGTGCCACCACTACATTGCCTCTAGTGGTTTAACTATGCACTCTGATCTTCAGGCAAGTTTTATTTGTTAAAACACAAACAAAATATCACTACACCTACTATGATGGCCCAGTAAGCCCCATTTAAAGTGTTCAACTGTTTGTATAGTCCACAAGTCCCAAAGTCTTCTATATTCTTACAACAAACAGCATGGTCAGGCCTATCACAGCAATACACACCGCTTCCTGGTACCAACTTCTGTCTAGGACACTGTTCTATTACTGTGAAGGGACACCTTGATCAAGGAAAGTATTATAAAAAAGAAAGACACAGTAATTTTAGAGGTTTAGTCTGTTTTAATCATGGCAGGGAGCACGGTGGCATTGAAGTAGTAGCTGAGAGTGCTACGTCCTGATCCACAAGCAGAGACAGACACAAAGACAGAGACAGACAGACAGACAGAGACAGACAGACAGACAGGCATACATGCACACATTCACATACTCACTCACTCACACTCTGGGCCTGGCTAGGGCCACCTGCCATATGTCCTCCAACAAGGCCACACCTTCTAATCCTTTTAAACCAATGCCATCCGTGGTGGCTCAGCATTCAAATATATTAGCCTATGGGGGCCGTTCTTATTCAAACTACTACAATGTGTATACCTTTTAGTTGTCTATTCCATTTAGTTTCATTTTCTTTATCTCCCATATAAAATAAGAGGGATATAATAAAAAAGGGTAAAAACAAAAAAGAATTTTGCTCACCAGTTACCCAGCTGAAACATGTAAGAAAAGCTACTTTATTTAAAAATAAGACAAATCACCAAGGCTTCAAATAATCAATTATTTTACAATCCTATTAAACATTACAGACCTAACAATTTCCTATTGTTTCACTTCCAATGATTATCAAAATTATATTCTTACACTCTTTTTCATCCCTTAGAAGTACACGACCTACATATGAATCAAGGATGTAAATAATCTTCAAGCCAAAACAGTTAACTCTCAGTTTCCTGAACTACAAGAACAGTCTGCACAGATGCAAGAAGATACTGAAACAAGACCCACTCTGAATTACAGAGAAGTTAGTGAGTAGAGCAAAATTTCAAGTCCACTTTTCTTTTCTTTTTATAAGGGAGATGAAGCCGACTTCACAGACAGCCACAGTGTAGTATGATAAAGTACCTTAGCGGTCACTGTTAACTGAGATATACTTAAAAGATTCCTTCCTTGGGGATTCAGGGACCCCACAGCTACCACATTCCTCTGAATATTTTAGGGAAGACAATCTTTTAGATTAGTCCTTTGGGCCCAGTCAAGAATGGCTACAACTGTGGCTGAAGAGACGACTCAGTTGCTATGAACACCTGCTGCTCGGGGGAGCGGGGCGGTTTCCATCCTCCACATGGTGCCTCCTAACTGTCTGGGACTCCAGCTCCAGAGAATCTGCTGCCCTATGCTAGTCACCATGAGTACCACACACATGTGGGTACATCTACATACATTAAGGAAAAACACCCAATACACATAAAAATAGATAAATCTTTGCTGGAGAGATGGCTCAATGGTTAACAGTTCAATTCCCAGTAACCATATGGTGGCTCACAAATAAATCTTCTAAGAACTAATGTTTACTTATGACAGAGCTTGCAGATAATTTAATGGGAGGCACTGTGGATTCAGTGTTTCTCTATGAAACTGGAGATGGAGAAAAACCAAGGGAGACCAGTGTGAGGCCACCTGCGTCAGGCTTTCCTGTGCACAGAGGCCAGGTGTCTGACCACTGAACATGGAAAAAGAAAACAAATACAGAATACATAAGATTTATGCTTTTCCTTATTTGTTTTATGATTTATAGTTTAAATAGCTAGCCTTTCTTTGTAAAAAAAAAAAAAAGCCACAGAATCAAATGTAGTCTATGAGGTCCCTATACTAACTGAAAATTAAATTGTGAAGGAACTGAGGTCAAGAATATGTCATTGTGATTCAAGGTCTGGTCAGAGAAGAACCAGGAATCCAATTCTGAACTGCAGGAGACCCCGGGTGAGCAGCGACGCATTCTGCTCTAGCACCTGCACAGGCGTGGGAATGCTCATCTGCTCAGGCTCTGCTGCTCTGCCCACAGCAACGAGAAAGGGGCAGGATCAGCAGGTTCGGTTCTCACTTCTACAAGGGAGTCTTCCATACCCTCCTAAAAGGAAGATGGTTTTTCTACTTCGTGATGGTAACCAGAGGATAATGTGCGCAATAACAATTCAATTCAATTCTTTTGACTTTATATTTTATTTTTCTTTGTTCTTTGATATTCTAAATCTCTTTCCTATTTGGTAGTTTTCATGTTAAATTATAGCACAATTTTCAAATATTTTATAGGATAACATTTGATTAAAATTCAGGGCAACTTAAAAAACAGGTACTTGTTCTCCTATTTAATAAAAAGTAGTCATACATCCAAGGAAGATGAACTTAATTCTAGCTGTAAACATCCCTGTTCTAAGCAGAGAGTTCAGTACCATTAAAATATACAAAAATGTGCAGAGTAGACATTGCTCCATCATTTTTATAGATAAAGTAATTTATATCATCAAAAATTTAGTCACTGCATGAAAGAGACTGGGCATGAGAACTAAGATAAAAAGTCAAGTCTTGCCGGGCGGTGGTGGCGCACGCCTTTAATCCCAGAACTTGGGAGACAGAGGCAGGAGGATCTCTGTGAGTTCGAGACCAGCCTGGTCTACAAGAGCTAGTTCCAGGACAGGCTCCAAAGCCACAGAGAAACCCTGTCTCAAAAAAACAAAACAACAAAAAAAGTCAAGTCTTGTGATTTTCTTTCCTGCAATATATATAAACATATTCGTAACCCTCAGAGATTGGGTCATTTCTCACAAACCTTTCATTACCTTCCTCCCTGAGCCATGCATTTAAGCAACCTACTCATTTGCCGTGTGAATCAGTTTCACTTCATGTTACAGACAGCAAGGAATGTTCCCAGAAGCTACACTTTCAGATAAATGTTCAAGTTATGATGCTTACGACATTAAAGTCAGAGGTTCATCCTAAGCCTTGCAGGAACATCAACAACCTTATATCCTAAGGACACATGCAATTCATAATGCCATACGACTCAATGAAATCAAGATATGATTTAGGAGGTGTAAGAAACTAGTAAATGGTTTTTCAACTGTTGGCTTGCTGAAATGTCCTTGGCACATGTTTTTCAGTCCTATGAAAGGGTAACCCAGCCAGCTGATGTGACTGAAACATTCCCTGTTGCATAATAGCTTTCATGACACTGAGACATATGCATATTTTTTAGCGGATTACAATCACTATTTTAAATAGGCTTGAAGGTAGTAATAAAGAATAAAATCAACTGCAATAACATTAGCATTTATTAAACTATGCCACACAATGAACTAAGAACAGAATATATACATTGTCTGTTCCTCCTGACCAGTGCCATCCCCACGTCAGAGGTAGAGAAATAAAGTTTAGAGATTAAGATTACCAGGGCGGTGGTGGCACACGAATTTAATCCCAGCACTCGGAGGCAGAGGCAGGTGGATCTCTGTGAGTTTGAGGCCAGCCTGGTCTACAAGAGCTAGTTCCAGGACAGGCTCCAAAGCTACAGAGAAACCCTGTCTCGAAAAACCAAAGACCAAAAACCAAAAAAAAAAAAAAAAAAAAACAACGAAAGAAAGATTGCCTTGCTTAATACATACAGCTATAAAAAAAACAGCGTGGATTAGAACTCAATACTGATTATCTGTAAATCTAGAGCTCTTATTGGGTTCTGTTCAATGTCTGTCTCTTTAGTGGGCCTTACCTTATATCTACAGCATTTTAAAATATAGAAAAATATCCAATGTAATACACTGTCTTTACTGTTACCATCCAACAAAGTGTGTTATGACTTTCCTTTTCCAAAAATTTTAAATTTTCTATTTTAATCTTTCTGATATTTGAAAAGTTATCAGTATACAAATTCTGAGTAGGCAAAGGAATTGTTTTCATTTGGCCTAAGAAGTAAGATCCTGTACTATGAACTAAGGAAGTACAGGGTTGGTTAATTCCCTTAGAATGGCTGAATTTGTCCACAAATGACCAGATGGTACAGTCATTTCTTCAAAAGCAAACAAACAAACCAAAAACAACAACAAAAAAAATCAAACAAATAAGGAAAATGACATTTTGAAGTTGCCTTAGGCTACACTGTCAAGTTATGAGGCCAATTAAAATCTGGACTTCATCACTTAAACAAAACAAATACCATTTAAAATATTTATAAATACAACTAATATGATTATATTGAAAATAACTACATACATCTTTATTTAAATGAGAACTGCAATAATACAGCTGCTATACATAAAAGTATCGGCAGAGACCTCATTCCTGCTAGAGGTTGCTCCAGGAGGGCAGGGCATGAAAAAGGTCGCCGGCATATTATTTTACTATTTAAAAACTTGTTGACTTACAGATTATTATTTACTTGGACTATATTGGAAATGATTTGTAATTTGTTATTATTAATTGTCAAAAATGAACTCAAGCCAGTAAGCTGGTCTTTAAACTTCCAGTTTTTAGAATAAGGAAGTGAGACCTAGTGCTGCTATACTTGCTGATATAACTAGCACAGTTTGGGTCACTAAGTCATGCAGATTGGAAACCACACTTCATAAAACAACATGGTTAAGAACTGTCACACTTTCCTTCTCACTTCATGTTTTTAAATCAGATGTAGATGAGTAGTAGATTTTACTTGTCACATGTTCTGGTTAAAATCTAACAAAATTTATATTTCATGTATATATACATATAAGTAAATGTATGCCAGATGTGGTGGTACATAGCTGATTACAAGCTCTTGAGAGGCGGTGGCAGGAGATGGCACACTTCAGGTAAGTTGGGGATACATCCCCAGACCCCTTCTCAAAAAAATATATAAATAAATATATTATGTATATAAATACATAAAATACATATACATGTGTGTGCAAATATATATGTCATATACCCTGTGGATTGAGAACAAAGGCAATTTCACAGCATTTCCTTTTCTAAATGACACATGAAAACAAGTCCCTAAAGGGACAGCACTGTCACCACTACATATCTGGGTAGGAGCTAGCTCAGTGGTGATGTGCATGGAGCTGGGCTAATGCTGACGATTTCCTAGGAGCAGTGACCACCATTTCCATCTACTCAAAGGACCCTCACTGGCAGGACAGTGACATGACTGCTGCAGGAATTCACATGCTAAGTTCTGAATGCTAAATCACACCAGTCCTAGTTAACACACACAGACACACACACACACACACACGCACGCACGCGCACACACAAGTACACACACTCACACATGAGTACACACATGCACACACTCTTAGGCATTCTGAAAAGAACAACACAAATTAGGAAGGGGTGCCAAGCTTATGGATATGACTCATGCTGCTGTGAGTTTCTGTGTTTGTTTTGTCCTTGTTATCTTTGATTTGAGAGTGACCCCTGAGCTGTGTGCACAGTTATGGGAAGCAGATAATCAGGAACCTTCTAGCCTTTTTCTTAACTTTGTGCTGAGAGCCAGTGTGTGTGTGTGTGTGTGTGTGTGTGTGTGTGTGTAGAAGATGGTGGCTATGCTATAGTGGCAGCAACAAAGGCATTTAAGGTTATAAGTCACTATTACACTTAGTAAGTATAATAAGGCTGGTGCGGGACAATCATCTATATTCTGTCAATTATATTTTAAATAATCGCTGATTGGCTGATAGCCAGGCAGGAAGTATAGGCTGGAAAACCAGACAGGAAGTAGAGGTGAGGCAATGAGAACAGGAGTATTCTGGGAAGAAGGAAGCTCTTTCCGCAGTCCTGCCCAGACCACCAAAGAAGCAGGATGTGACTGCCCCGCTGAAAAAGGTACTGAGCCATGTGGCTAACATAGATAAGGATAATGGGTTAATATAAGCTACAAGAGCTAATAAGAAGCCTGAGCTAATGGGCAAATCAATTTATAATTAATATAGATCTCTGTTTAATTTCTTTGGTGGTTACCGGCAGTGGGGACTGGGCAGGACAGAAACCCCCACAAGCAAGCCCTCATGTTACATAAGGCCAATATACACATACCTGAGATGGGTAGAAACATACAAGTTTCTAACAGGGAAGCAACAACTGAGTAAGTCAGATAAAAGCTATCCGATCATATGGGTAGAGGTTGGATGGGATTAAGAGCTGTTGGACAGGATTGAATGTAACAATGAAGCACAGGAGGGGCAGATAGAATGGTGTAAACAATTTTGAATAAACAATGTCTCCAAGTCCTCACATTTCAAAAAAACAAACCAAAAACCCAATTTACAGAATCAAGAAGCTCACAGAACCTAAAAATGAATAAATTCAAAGACTTCAGGTTCAAACGCATGATAATCAGCATGGAGAAGAAACAAGGTCATGAGAACAGTTACAGAAAAACAACTGATTATGGATTTAGAAACTGACTGCAATAAACACAGACTTCTCATTAGAACTCATGGAGGGCAGAAGGAAAGCCAAATCTACCACTGATAAAATTAGAGAAATCTCTGTATTCAGGCTGTCTGATACAGCTTTTCTAAAGTGTCTCTGAGGTCATTCAAGGGCCTCCTAGCATACCTCATCCCATGAAGACCTGCATCCCCTAAACCTTTACCAGGAACACTCAGGACAATTAACAGTGAGATGTTTGAAGGCAGAAGCTAGGTTTCCCTTATTACAGGTTTCCAAGAATCTGCATTTGTTTCATAAATTGCAAGAGTTCAAAATGAATGACTTCATAACTGCACTAAGGATGGTCTAAGAACAGAGTGAGAGAGCACAGAAAGGGATTAGACATCCTGAGGCAGTAAGTAGCATGGACTCAATAAAGAGGAAGAAAGACAGTTCCAAAAACTACACTGATAAATTTAATAGAATTACTTTAAGATATAATAGCACATTCCAAAAATGTTCAACAGAGTTTGACTATTTGCAGCACTCAGTCCTCATTATGATGACCTTAACACGGCAGCAGAATGAAACCTTTCCACTTTCCGATAATCCCCAGAGCAGCGCGTTAACAAGGAGTGATATGCAGGACCAAGCGTTTGCATCACTTCATGTGGTAACAGTTTGGACTCTAGACACCTACTGTCTAAGACAACCAGGACCCTGGCATGGATTGTTTTTCCCTTTGTATACAAATTAATGAACAAAATGAGTTAGATGTCACATCATGAGTTAAATAAAATCTTCGATAATGCTTATTTTGATACATAAACATGACTAAAAGGTACGTGGGGAGAGAAGGGTAGATATCCTGAGGGTCAGTCCAACTGGAACTCGAAGGCAGAAAAAAAGCAGAGACCATGGAAGGGTGCTGGTTACTGGATTGGTTTCTTAGACAACGCAAGGCACCTGCCCATGGGTCTCATCATAGTGGGCTAAGTCTTCACGCATCAACCATTAATCAATGAAATGCCCCACAGACTTACCCACAGGCCAATCTGATGGAGGCGTTTTCTCAGCTGAGGTCCCTTCTTCTCAGAAAATTTAAGTTTGTGTCAAGTTGACAAAAACTAAACACTAAATATTCTTAAATAAATCATTTATTTCTATCTTCTTAAATATTATTCTCTAAACATAATATGCCCTTTTAAAGAGTGAAACAAAATTCTTTGTTTACGTTTGCTTCACAAGATCGTCCTATAAAGGATATATAAATACAAATATATATGATATACATCAGTATTTGCAATAGTGGCTTATGACCATCATGGAGATCAATAAACAATTACCAGCAACATTGTGTCAGTTTTTTATAATAAATGTTTTTTAGTTAATAGCTAACTAAATACAAAAGTGATCCTCTAAACCCAAATAATAACTCCTTAAGCGCAGTTTGTTCAAAACATTGAGTTAATAAAGCCATTGAGAAGTATATTGTTCTAGTCTGCTTTCTGTTGCGGTGGTGAACAGCACGACCAGAAGCACCACGGGAAGGAAAGGGTTACAGGTTACTGTCCATAGTTGAGGGGAACAAGGAAGGAGCAGCCAGGAACCCAGGGCAGGAACTTTAGCAGCGACTCCAGAGAACACTACCTACAGGATTGTTCAGCCAAGGCCTCTTTGCTCACGGGTAGAAACACCCACAATGGGATAGGGTGTCCTATATTAATTATCAATGAAGAAACTGCCTCCAGAGACATGCCCAAAGGCCTGATTCATGGAAAAAATTCCTCAGCTGGGTCCACTCTTCCCAACCAGCACATACATACATGCTAAATTCACTATTGCTTGGTTATTACTTCAGTAAAATCTTCATTTAAGCCGGGCGGTGGTGGCTCTCGCCTTTAATCCCAGCACTTGGGAGGTAGAGGCAGGCGGATCTCTGTGAGTTCGAGGCCAGCCTGGTCCATAAGAGCTAGTTCCAGGACAGGCTCCAAAGACACAGACAAACCCTGTCTCGAAAAACCATAAAAAATATTCATTTAAATATCCAAAAAATATGAACAATCAACCTGCTTTTTCTGATTTTTAACTTCTGCTGCTTTTGAATTTTCCTCCTAAACTTTTTTGGAAGGCTAGCTTCATTCTGCCAACCATTCTGATCCCCCACCTTAGATAAGGACTCTGGACTTTACAACTCAAGTACAGAGTCAGCCACTTCCATTTCACTCCCCCTTGCCTCCTTCCATCCCTATGAACTTTAACAGAATAGCCATGCACAGATCTTATGTGTAAAACACCACCTTAGGAGGTCCGCATTTGAAGTACGGGGAACAGGTCTCTTTTAGGGATGGGAGAAGGCACTTCACACTCTGTTCTGATGACTAAACTGGTAACAGGAGCTCATCAGTTCCTCCAAGTAGACCAGCTGAACCTTCCAAAGTCCAGTTTTGAATGACAATTTCAGTAATATTTAGTAAAAAGTATTTGAAACACTGAGAAAACTAGTGTTCTCAGTGTATCAAAGAAAATCTTTATCTTCAAAAGTCAACAGTGTTATTAAACTGGTCCAATGCTTGCCTACAGATTTTAACCCAACATTTTTGTGGCTTTCTACTAAAGCAGTATGGATTAATTATACATTA
The DNA here is from genome assembly GCA_004026605.1 of Ondatra zibethicus. Taxonomy (NCBI): domain Eukaryota; kingdom Metazoa; phylum Chordata; class Mammalia; order Rodentia; family Cricetidae; genus Ondatra; species Ondatra zibethicus. The sequence goes on along the minus strand of PVIU01009066.1, from coordinate 58,231 downwards.
TAGCTTTGAAAAGGTAGAAAGATGAAACTATAGACCTGGAATCAATTGTTCTTGTTGGCATCATTTGTAAAATCCCATTTGGAAGATGAGGAAGTGAAACAACTCACGGCAGGGCTGATAATGAAAGTCCAGCGTCTGTTCCTAGCTTAGTGATCCTTCTGTCACACAACAGTGATGAAATCAGTAATAATAAACATTTATTAGGGCAGCTTATGTACTAGATTTAATGCTAGGAAATATTAGGATTAGTACCTTAGAATATTGACAAATTATCTCTTTTCATCACAACTGCCATATCAGATAATTCTACATCCTATAATAGCACCAGAATTTGAAGCCAGATTTGTTATATTGTGAAGACAGGCTGTTTTATATATATAGTCACATAACTGGACACATTTAACAGACAAATTCACCAGTTAAAACTTGGACAGGGAACCATTTGCACAATCTGTGTGGAGAAGGACGTCTGGAGGAGACAATAGCTTCACAGCTCTGCTCAGGCTGTAGCTGTTCCCACCACAGTTGTGACTCTGGGAATTACTTCTCTAAACTTTACTTTCCTAGTTCCTCTGTCTGTAATAAGAAACATAACATTCCCCACAGAGTTGTTATTATTAGGGTGAAATGAAAGAATATTAAAACAGGACAATTCTTGATGGAGTACCCAGGGACAGTTACAGTTGTTTTTATAAATAGCCATTGTATTTTAACCACTTGCAGTTTTGGTTTTCTAACACATATCCTCAAAGTGCTAGACTAACTTTTAAGAACATGATCATGTAAAATATATACTACACTAGTTGTACTTGGCTATAATCAAGAATTGCTGTATTTGGATCACATAAAGGTCTGTACCCTCGGAATACTCTGCAGTGACTAGCCCCAGAAGGTTCTCTAGCTTTTGCACTGTGATTGGGTCCTACACCCTACCTCCAACCCATGAAAGAAACACCTTAATCTTTCCTTATTCTTTATCCTAAGAAGATATTATCATCCAAATATGTATCTTTCCTTATTCTTTATCCTAAGAAGATATTATCATCCAAATATGTATCTTTGCTTTGAGCTCTTATAACCTTGAATACAAATTTAGACAAAAAGACACAGACATATGATTTAGAAATATATGAATAGAATAGATTAAGTCAAACCTATTTCTATATTTTTGAAAAAGTAAAACCCATCACTGGCAGTTCCCATTTGTTACTATGGACTATTTGCTTGCCTCATATGTGTGTGTGTATGTGTGTATGTGTGTGTGCATGCATACATATACACATACTCACAGAATACCCATAGGAACTTGAAGTAAGTAAAGAGTGTTGATGTGGTATCCCCCTCTGTATGCTGTAAATATGTTTTATTGCCATTGGTTAATAAAGAAACTGTTTTTGGCCAATGGCTTATCAGAACATAGCCAGGCTGGAAAAGATATATATAGAAAGTATGTGAAGTCACAGAGAAGACATGTAGCCACTGCAGGAGACAGACACCTGATGCCAGTCAGAATCTTACCAGTAGGCCACAACCATGTGACAATACACAGATTAATAGAAATGGGTTAATTTAAGCTGTAAGAGCTAACTAGAAATACGCTTAACCTATTGGCCAAACAGCATTGCAATTAATACAGTTTCTGTGTGACTATTTCGGGTCTGGGCAGCCAGGAATGAACAAGCAGACTCTGCCTACAGAATATGAGCTGTGATTTTGGCATATCTACAGTGCAAGTTTGGGATGATGCTATAGATGTTCCTATCAGCTCCTGCCTGTCCCCATTCTTCCATCTTTCCCATTTATTCCTCAGCAGAGCCACTGCAGATGCCTACCTACATAAGAGATTGAAGTTAAGTGACTTTAAAGAAGTGATGGGAATGAAGATTTGCTATTCTAATCTGTACCAAGTTCCAACCAATGCTAATTCGAACTGTAAAGAGGCATCAGTTAATTAGGCAGAAGATAATAATATAAGTCCTGAGCTCTCCACTGCCTTGAAGTACCTATTACATCATAGGGACTCAGTGATGAGGATGTCTGAAGAAGGAAGACAGTAGTTGCCAGTTACTTATAACAAATAATTCCCAGAATAGTAAACCTATTTTGATAGCATTTACCAATACCCCCTGTATAAATACTCAGCAAGGTTGATTTAAATTGCCAGTGGTTTAATAGTTCTTTAGAGGTGAATAGTTGGCCTTCAGATGCCTAGTATGAGCTGCCAGTTCAATACTATCTGACAGAGGACTACAGGAGAGACCAGGAAGAAGTCTTGGAAAGAGCCTGTTCCACACCCTTGGCCTGAGTCTTCATCCTTAACCTTGCTATCTGTTTTCCAGTAATGTGCTGTGTAAAATGGTTGTGATATTTCATCTTCATTGTTAATTTGAATGGACTTGGAATCACCCAGAAGACACACCTCTGGGTGTTACTGTGAGGACATTCTAGAGATTTACCTGAGAGGGGAAGATCCACCTGAATAGGAGAGGTACCATCCCAAGGCTAGAGTGGAATTTCAAAAAGGGAAAAAGAAGAAAAAGGGGGAAGGGAGAAAGTCCATAGCATACCAGCATCCATCTCTGTGCTTTGACTGGGAACCCAACATGATCACTACCTCATGTCTGGGCTGCCGAGCCACGGTTGCTGTGATGGACTGGCTGCGTGCACCCCTCAAATGATGAGTCTGAACGGTTGCTGTGATGGACTGACTGCGTGCACCCCTCAAATGACGAGTCTGAGGCCCTTCCTTTCCTAGGTTGTGTTTGTTGTATCAACAAGAAAACAGATGTGTAATGAGAAGAATTAACCAGCCTGACTTTTAGACAGCTCAGTTATCCAGATGTCTCACTGTTGGCTGCCATCTGTTAGGTGTCAAACTCTCATGTGCTTGCTGGGTTCTTCTTCAAGTCTTGAGTCACGGACCTAGACACTCATTCTCTAGTTTGCTGCCAAATCTCCAACTCTATATTAGGAAAAGGGCCTCTCACATTTTGTTTGGTTCCATTTTCACTGGCTCTCATTATTTAATGTTCATACATCTTAACTCTGAACAGCTCATGTTCCTAGACACAAAGAGTTTCAGAAGTACTATATGGTTATAATGATATATGGTTATGATAACATAATAATATATAAATGCTGTCCACTTATTTATAAGGAAGGCATGGTAATACCATTAATAAGCTTTTTCATAAAAGGTATACATGTCTTAAAAGTATTCCACACTGATAGTCTTTCTTGGTTGCTTAAAAACTTGTAGCGAGATGAACAATAAACAATAAACCTTTTATTCTTCTTTTCTTAAGCAACTGTACTAATGTGGATAGCCTACCAATGGGCCGTTACCAGTAAAAACTGCTATGATTCCCAAACACTGGACATTGTAAGTACCTCTACAGCCAAGAAAGAGTCCGTTTCATTAAATTATTGAGGAAAATGATGAAATATTTGGAGGCGCGATGAGAATACTAATGGTAAATATTTATACATTTTCCCAACATTTTCTTAAACTCAAGCCAGTTGCAGACATGTATTTACCATATTCTGTGGAGAAGAGAAAGCATGTCTGATTTGTCGGCTGTTCTTGTTTGATCACCTTGAAACTGGAACTAACCCTACACCTAGCAGTGCGAGCAACCCTCGAGTATATCCCAAGGCACATACATACCTGCACACTTGTAGTCAGGGGCCACACCTTTAAGCACAGCGTCAAAGATGGACATTTCCACTCTCTGTTTCCTGTGATGACAACTCAGAAGCAAGGAAGGCTGGGATACAATTAAGTGGAGAAATGGATGGAGCTCTAAGTCGCCGGTTCCTCTTCGGCCAGGCTGCCTAAGGACAGTGACACCAAGTGCCTGCCTAGTGGGCGGCCGTGTGGACGCGTGGAGGCTTTCAAGGGAGAGCACCCTTATTTCTTTTCCTGAAGAAAAAAAATTGCTACCACTTAAGAGATCTTCAGCAGTTACCATGGAGATGCATGCCTGGTTAGGCTTAGCTACGTCAGCATCAATTTCTGGGAGGTTTACGGGATTCTTGCCTGTTGTCCCATCCTCCTTCTGTTCTGGTACTGCGGACCTGGGTAAGGGCACCAAGGAATAGGTCATTAGTGAGATCCGACTTGCCGTAATAAATATGTCGAAGGGAATAAAGTTGAGGTTTTTCACGATTGATGACTGGTGTGAGGGGCGGGCTATGCGGTGCTGGCTGGCGCCGCTGCACTGCTCTATTTGCACAATCTGGATTTTAACGCTGTCACTGCCGATTCCACTGTCCTGAGCACCGCTGTATCGGGAAGAAGTTTCAGCTACGCCTCCATCAAATGTATCCATTTTCTTCTGTTCTTGTTTAGAGCTCTTTAAGAAAAAACAAGCAGATATCAAAGTAGTTATGCATCAAGTGTCACTACATGAATAATGTTCTTTAAAGGAACATAAAATGGCCCTAGTACATCTTAAAGCCATAACAACCACAAAAGCTGTGTGAACGTTCCCCACCTCCAGAATCACCTCATGATCTAAGGGAAATCTTTTTTTTTTTTTTTTTTTAAGAAAAGGCCTTCCTTGCTCCTTGGCCTGGGCTAGCCTGAAACCATGCTGTGCAGACTGAAATTCACAGCAATCCTATGCCTCAGTTTCCCAATAGTCAAGATGCCTGAAACCGATGCGAAGAAATTCTTGAGAACAAATACCAAATGTGCATTGTGCATTACCTTCATTAAAATGTACTGAGTGTCACTATTTCTCACATTATATTAATACAAATCAGCCTTTAAAATGTTACTCCAAATAATTACTTTAGTAATCTTAAAATAATCCCCCAAATAATATAATAAATGATTCCAGCCTTCAATTATGGTTATTGTTGGTAAACACAAGTTCCACATGGCTGCAGATTCTACTGTGTTTTTCATCCTTATTATAAAACTAGTTTATAGGATTTTGAACAATAAAAAAAGGAAAATATAAGAAGTTCAGACTTTGAAGGGCAAAGATCAAATTAAAATAACTGCATGACATTTAAAAGATGTTAATTTATCTTTTTCTACAACAGGACTTGGGAGGAGGGAAAGGTGAATCAATAACTCAGTCATGAAGCCCTCTGAGGGCAGGTTCTCCCTAATGTCTTCCATCAGTGACTCCCTGTGGAGAGAAAGGACAAGCTGGTGGCAGCAGATGGGGAGAGTGGGCAGAGCTCCTCTGAGGGCTCCAGCTTCTCCGTCCAGGAGCCTCTAACAATCTAGTGGGCACTGGATGTTCCATTTGCTTCCCTTTGAACTGATACAGATTAATCCACATAAACATGGAGAATTCATAGAAATAAGGAAAGGAAAACAAACCTTCCCTAGTCCCACTGCATTAGCAAGTATCATCAACAGTATAACATATTCAGTATTTTTTTCTGCTGTTCAGGCCCTTTTGTGGTTATAATTATATTGAAGAGACAAATTTGAAACCCATTTCTAGACAAGGTATTATCCTTGTAAGTTGCTTTGTTTCTGTGGCCCCTGCCATGTAGCCCACACTTGCTCTGAGTTCTCTGGAGCCAAGCAGGCCCCAAACACACACACACAGTCACACAGTCTCTCTCTTTCTTGCTCTCTTCTGTCTGTCTGTCTCTCCTGCCTTAGCCTCATTCATGAGTACCACTTTAAAAGAACCCGTAAAGAGCTGCACACAGTTGATTTAATGCTAGGAGTAATCTTTTCAACAATTTCCACATAATTAGAAATTTGAGCTTTTAATTCTTGCCAATAAGCATTCGTATGAAATGGTAAGAACTTTCAGGACAGGTTCCCAGGAGTGAAGCTACAAGGTAAGCAGCACAAAAACCTGTGAAGTTACTGAGTATTTCCAACCTTTCCAGAAGGACTGTATCAGGACCCATGGCAGCGTGTAATGGAGAAATGGTCCTAAAGCTCAGTGTAACCACTGAGTGTTATTTATCAGCCTTTAGATTCCAATTTGATTGGTTAAAAAATATTTTGTCAAATGCTTCAGATTACTGTAAGCTGACTGCCGAAGACTTTTTGCTAAAGTGTTAAATAACAGATAACAAAGATAATGAGGGAACACTTTTGAAAGGTTTGCCAACAAGTTTATCTTGACTCTAGTGAACTCAGAGGCACAAAATGTTATCTAATGTGAAACAAAACAGTGCATCCCTATCTTAGAGGGAACCATGTTTTCTGAAGTCATTCTACCTATTTTGTGCTCTTGCCCTGACAGTGCTGGCCACAGCTGGCAAAGGGTCAGCCATCGACACCTGCTCTTCTTGGTGATCTTATTATATCACACAATTCTCCTACAGCATAAATTATATCATGCTAAAATGTGCTGTGGTATTAATATCAGATAGTTTTAGAACAATATGGTTAGATGATGAACTGCATATAAATCAGAGTTCCCACAATTGTTTCTCTGTGATATCCTGCTATGCTAATGCAAAGGATTTCTTGCATTCCCGTGACACAGGGGAAAGGAGACAACTGTAGTTGTCTGTGCTGCTCTGCACACAATACGGGACTGAGTGGCTATGCCACTGTTTTCATTGTACTGTGTTTTGTATCCTTATTTTAGTGTGCACTCCTATTTACAAAAGGCTTATGGCAAACAATATACTTTTGTGCCCACAGCATTATATATATTGTATTTACTACTTTTCTTGATTGCATTATTTTCTCCTATGTTGGTTAATCATGCTCCCAAAACAATGGGCTATTACACACACATTTAAACATACATTCAAACTACAGGTGCAGCAGGATATTCCATGCAGCTGGCTATATATTAATACTCCACATTCCTACAACTGTGAGAGTGTCTAATGGTGCTCATATTTCTCAGAGATTCTTATAAGTAATAGTGAGGCATAGCTCTGTATGGGCATTGGAGTCAGACAAACCTGAGACCAAGTCCAACACTCTCTAATTACAGGACTTTGGACAAAATTGCAAACCTCTGTGTTGACAGAGGCTGTGTTTCCTGGCCACCCAGACCCAAAATAATCACACAGAAACCATATTAATTACAACACTGCTTGGCCTATTAGCTTGGGCTTCTTATTAACTAACTCTTACATCTTAAATTAACCCATTTCTATTATTTTATATTTTACCATGAGGCTTGTGGTTTACTGGTAAGGCGGCAGCTACATGGCGTCTCTCTGACTCTGCCTTCTTTTCTCCTCTATCTATGCTTGGAATTCCCACCTAGATCTATTCTAGCTGCCATTGGCCCAAAGTAGTTTCCTTATTAACCAATGGTAATAAAACATATTCACAGCATACAGAAGGGAATCCCACATCACCTCTGTAAGGATATGCATAAGATAGAGTTAATTATTCCTCACAGAGTTGGTATGGGGATTTGGGAATGCAGTCTATGTCATAAAGTATCAGTGCCTGGCACATAGAAAATCCCCTAACCTAGGCAGCTGCTGTAGGTCTGTAGCTTTTATCAGGTGAAGAACTTAGGTGATGTGATCTCTACTGCTGCATAAGTAGGAGTGTGTCCTCAACACACTGAAGAAGATCCATTAAGCATGCAGTGATAATTGTTCTTCCTATACTAGTAATTGAAAACAAATCACATAGACTGAATTTACAACTGTTAAGACACAAACACACATGTGAGAAGACTCCCAATCCTGAGCTCTGAAAGCCTTTCACAAACTCATTCACGAGCCTGTGGGGCTCTGCACCCTGCACACCGTGAGCCGAGCACACAGCAAGCAGTCCTCTTAGTCTCTGGAGGGAGTCCCTCTCGCTCTGGAGCATTAATATGCGAGGCTGACAGAGCACCCAGTGAGGTGATTGATTGACAGAGCACCCAGTGAGGTGATTGACAGAGCACCCAGTGAGGTGACTGACAGAGCACCCAGTGAGGTGATTGATTGACAGAGCACCCAGTGAGGTGATTGACAGAGCACCCAGTGAGGTGATTGACAGAACACCCAGTGAGGTGATTGACAGAGCACCAGTGAGGTGATTGACAGAGCACCAGTGAGGTGATTGACAGAGCACCCAGTGAGGTGATTGACAGAGCACCCAGTGAGGTGATTGACAGAGCACCCAGTGAGGTGATTGACAGAGCACCCAGTGAGGTGATTGACAGAGCACCCAGTGAGGTGATTGACAGAGCACCCAGTGAGGTGATTGACAGAGCACCCAGTGAGGTGATTGGCAGAGCACCAGTGAGGTGATGTAGTGAGTATAAGAATAAAGAACTTTATGCAGGGTAAGTGAAAACAACCTCCTCTTTATAAAAATGTCTACAATTCTTCTGGGTGCAATTTAGCTTTCTCCCTTCCATGCTGTTTAACTTCTCACACTATATAATGTCTCAGAGATTGGGAACAAGTGTGTTTATTGTTTGCTACATATTGTTACATATTATATACACTGTATTCCCTAAATGCTTCATCTTTTGAGGAGAAAATATTGCTATTCCATTTTACAGCTGAATAAACTGAGGCTAAAGGAGGTTACTCAATAGGTCACTGAGGAGAAGACATGCAGTTTGTAACTAAAAAGAAACTCCTTGTTAGTATTCTTGGAAGATGTGAACAAATAGACTTAATTTAGAAACTACGTAAAAATGAAGTCACTTGTTTTCAAGATAATATTCATTTTCAAGCATTATGTCACTACATCAAAATTTTCAAATATACCTCCACATACATTGCCAACTACAAAATTTCAAATTAACATTTGAAAAAGCAATACAAGTACTTCAGTAACAGGGATTATTGCCTGCATTTTGAGGCATTGTAAACTAAGTTTTATACAGTTTCGGTAAATCTGCAGGTTGGGCTCCATGGCAAACCCCAACCAAAAGCTCATGTCTAATTAAGTTGTTTTTGTGTCTCAATCAGGAAACTCAGCCACAATTTCATACCCAAGGCTGCGGTGTTTATCCATACAGAATTTGCTTCTGATTTTCAGATGGATGTTTAAAGTCTAGTCTTCCCTAGAACTACAGGTGTTAACATGGAGACACGAAACACCAATACTGCTGGGAAGGCAAGGAAAGCAAGGGTCCAGTCTGCAGGGAGAACGACACATCAGGCTCCAGCGCGTGTCACTTGCTATCCATTCAGGACACGGGTTCCTCAACACAAGTTTCACAGTAGCTCATTCTACTCACTAATGACCAGAACAGAATTTTGAATAAGTGGCCTAGAGACGAAAGACTGTCTGTCCTTGGAAGAAAAAGAGGTAAAAATTTTCGCAGTATTAAAAAAAAAATTCCTTAAAATGGGAACTCTAATTAAAAGTCTGGATTTCTTCCATTTTTCTAAATTTCCAAGCACCACAATGAGGTGGCTATTGAGACATGTTTGAAAATCCAGCAGTTTGTCCCAGCTCACTGTAGATTTATCTGTCCAGTTGAGGAAGTTCTGGCCACTGTTAAAAACCACTTTATGATTCATTGTGTTGGGCTCTAAACTTGGGCATCACCAAGTTCACCACTGCTCTGAGGAAAACTGAGTTCACAGTGTAGTCATCTCCAGGTAGCTTTGGCTTTGTTACTGTGCACGGTGTCTGTGTGGTGGGGGCAGCGTCTCTCTGGGCAGTGCTACCACAGCAGGGCCTTCTACTCTTTACCTAACTTATGTAAAACGGACAATAAAAGTTTTCTTTAATTAGCTACTGGTGCGCATTAACATGGTCATGATTAAACCATAAAAACCAGCTGCACATAACTCTGGCCCCTGCTCCATAGGTTTTGAAAATGTGCTTTGCGTCCTTTAAAAGTTCAACCTTCTCCTTGCAGAGAATTAAATGCACATCACTGTAGTGAAGGAGATGATGTTTCAGACCTCCAGGCATATGTTAAACACACTGGCAGCACTTGAGACAAAATGCTTTACTTATTAGATACTTCCTATTCTAAACAGTGTCATCAAAGGCTAAAAACAAAATCCATATAAAAGCTGCACAATGCTTCTACACAGAACCTGTGCCAAAACCCCCGTACTTTCCAACTAATGAGGAAAGGATGTGTAGTCTTAACATGTGAATGTAAGATTTTCCAAGCATTCACTTTAGGAAACTAGAGTATTGATTCCATATGGGTTATGTTAAATGAAACTGTATTGGTAAAATAACCTTTAAGATATCTGGCATGATAACAATAATTAAACACTATTCCAAAGACTAAAACAAAAGGGAATTTGGTTCCACAATGGCTAATTAAAATAAAATGAAAAAGCACAGCAGGCCATCCATCAAGATAAATTGTTATTGTTTAAGAACTTTTAAAAATACTGCTAAAATATACTTTTAGATAAAATCTGAAAGACATGGAAAAATATTTGTGGCTTAAAAATGGATAGTTTGGTGAAGAAAAAGTATAGGACTCTAAAATTTTATGTGGAGATAACAGCTTTAAAGCCTTGAGCACAACCAGATGGCACTTAAATCACAGGAATCCTCCAGTTTCTCTATCAGTGGGTTCCAATAGAAGAAGGTTTTCAATAGCTGGGAAAACATGTCATGCTGATAGTTTCCTTCTTAGAAGATTTCAGCGCATTTCCCCATCCTTTCAGGGCTATGCATTATGCAGACAACCAGCACACGGAGATGGTGCTGAAAGCAGGGATAGAGCGAGACCTATAGCTAATTCCTCTTCTTACTGTAGACAGGTATGTTTACTAGCTCCCACAGTGCCCCAGGAGAAGCAGATAAAGCACACTGGGTAAGGGGACAACATGGAAGAACCAAGTGAAGGGCTCCTCCTTATTTTAGTGAGGTGCTCACCAGGGACATTTGGAATAGGAAAGGTAAGATGGGGCATATCAGCATTTTAACAATGGCTCTGAAAAGCAGCCCTAGCTAGGTGTGGTGCACACGAGTGCATTCCTGACATCTAGGAGGTGGGGATAGGAACAATATGAGTTTGAGGCCAGGGTGGAAGATGAGACCCTGTTTCACACAAAACCTCAAACCAAATCAACACACACACACACACACACACACACACACACACACACACACACACACACACCAGTTTGATTAACACAAATGCTAGAAATATATGTTCAAATATTTTACGTGAAGAAATGTGTGGAAAGAAGCTCCTGAGTTCCGTCGAGGACTATGTTAATTTTTGCTTTGATGGATGGAATGGAGGGAAACTTAGCTGTCACTCCAACCTATCACTCTGCGCTACTGCCTTACATTTCTGCGCCCAATGGTCCCTATGCGGCGAGCAGAAGCATGTCCACACTTGGCCAGGTGCGGGTGCACACGCCATGGTTCTACCTCACGGAAACTGCAGGTATGTGGTACAGCAGTGACACACCCTACAACAGGCAACACACAGACTCTGACCTTGATCAAAAGAGCCTTTTCCAGTTATGAGTTCATTTTCCACATCTTATAAATTATAAAGTCAAGTGTAAAACCACAGAATCAAAGTTTCAACCACATCTGTGTATCACTGTGACATGTATCCTAATTTTACTGCCCTGACTCAAACTTAGCAGTGCTTCAAACAAGTAAACATCATGTCTGCCTCACAAAATCAAATACAGTTAAAAGGGAAGAGTGGTCACAGCATCCTGAAATTACAAATGAGTGTATTTATAAACTTGAGAAAACTCATACGCTTCATTATCTAAATATTTATGAAATGGTATGGCATGCTGGGGCTGGAAGAGGTTGTTACTGGACTTTGATACAAAGATTGCCCACAATGGAAAGTTTATGTAAGTAGCAAATTGTATTAATTTTATTAAGAAACAAGAGTATATTTTTATACTTCCAAATTTTCAGTATAATAGATCAGAAAATTATGGTGAATTACTATTTCCACTCACTGATATGCTAGGTAACATTTATTTTTGGGTATTAAATATTTTCATGGTACTGGGGAGTGAACCCAGGATCTCACACATACTAGGCAAGTGCTCTATCACTGGGCTCAGCCTCAGCCCGTAGTAAATTAAATTTAAAAAAAAAAAGGATAGACTTTCATGTGAAAAACTTCCTTCAGTGAGCCCAAACAATGGTATTTTTTTTTTTAATTTAAAGTAAATTTAAGCTTGGGGTGGTGGTACATGTCTGTAATCCCAATACTTGGAAGGTAAAGGCAAGAAGATTCAGAGTCCAAAGCCATCTTTGGTCTTTTAGCAAGTTCTAGGAAAGGCTTTGGGTACACGAGACTGTCTTAAACTTAAGACAAAACTGAAACTTAATAAAGAATCAAGGTATAAACTTGAATATTATAGAGTATAATAAAACAAAGGCTTTTAATGCTTTATTTTCTCTAAGCCAAATGTTATACAACATCCCACACAACGTAACTGTCCCAGTCAATGACAAGCAAGTTTTTTCAATAATGAGGTGATTTTGCCGAAAAGCAGCACAAATGATAACTACCACTCAACAGATGGAGCAGTGAAGAGCACCAGGGCCTCGGTTTTCCCTTTCATGGTGTTCCCAGTTCTTTGAAGTACGGTTATTGGCCACTCCTGTCTGCTAAACATCAATTCCAATCATCACGTTTCACGACACTGTTGCACTAACGGCAATATGGAGGCAGCTCAGTCAAGGTTGAGTTTTATTGCCATGTGTGTTCTAATCTAAGTTGTAAATTAGGAAAGGGGGCAAGGCCTAGAGTTAACTGACTATAATACTTAGATAATTATTGGTGTTGTTTCAAAATGACAGACTAGAAAGAACAAGGCAGGCAGGCAGGCAGGCAGGCAGGCAGGCAGGCAGGCAGGCGGGTGTGGAGCTCACTCTTAGGGACACAGGTCACTCCACTTCTACCTGTTATGCCAGTTTCCCTTTACACATAAGCTTTCACAACATAAACTTATTTTCTGAGATTCCTAAACTCAAGACAACAAACTAGTACAAGAAAAACTGCATTACAGAGTTTGAACTCAAGGCCAGTTCTCATTGTGTCTCTCTGCTTCTCACATGTGTAATGAATCAGAATAGGTTGGTCATTGAATGCAGATATAATTCTTTATATTATATGCTGAGTTTTACGTCTGATTTGTTTTCATTTTTAATGAACTCAGGTTTTAAGAAAACAAAACACATTCTGCGCACTCTATCACAGATGGGTTTGCATCAGGAACAATCAGTTTAGAAAGCATCAGGATGTTAATGCTTTAAAAGTTGCTACTGTGTGTACAAGGTATCTGTTTTTTTCTGCTGATAAAATCTAAAGCTCCTTCTACTGATGTCAATGTGGAAACCATTTTGTCCCATGGCTGCTTAAAGATCTGCAATAGGATTAACTCAGCTGCAAGTGCTCATTCCGTCAGGCTTCACAGTGGTGTCTGAGCTGGAGTCTGTTTCTCATAGAGAGTTACTCAGATACTGACTTTGCTGGGCTCCTTATAGCTGGTCTGATTTTACTAGGAACAACTGCATCACATCAGCCACTCTCATAAACTTGCTTTAAGATGGAAGCAGCCATAACCCTGAAGCAGATGAAAGTTTACTGAGCCTATGCACTCTCTGTAAGAGTCAAACAAAAGTATGTGTTTAGCTTCTGCAGCAATGTAGGACACTGGCTATTAAGTATTCCAGCTAAGCTGAACTTGAAGAAATGTCTACCAATAAAATGTATATAAATTCTTATTCAATTATGATGTGACTCACATAAGTCTTTAAAAATATTACACAATTCATAGAAATGAAGCAAAAAATTAGCATGCTTTAAAACAAATTTCTCTCAATATGCAGAATAAGTTGAGCACATCCATAGTTAATTTTATCTAGCACAGGTTATTACTGTCTCCAGACAAGTTTTTTTACTAGCCTATTTCCCAAATAAACCTGGTTGAGTTAACTAGTTTCTTTAAAGCAACTCAACCCTCAGTGTTCTGTTCTCTTCCTGACATACTGAAATCCACCAAAGGACCGCGGGCTGCCCTATCGCCCTATCGGCAGATCCAATGTGAACTGAGCTAAGGCCTCATACTTTTCCTGTCATAGTGTTAATACTTTGAAAATAATAATGTAAAAGTCCTGAAATGAAAGGTGACCAAGCTGAGAGGACATCTAAGTCCTAGCACAGCCCTACTGCATTAGAGGACATCTAAGTCCTAGCACAGCCCTACTGCATTAGAGAACATCTGAGTCCTAGCACAGTTGTACTGCATCAGAGAACACTCCTGTCTTCTTTGCCTTTCCATGAAAACCACGCTCTTCCCCACAAATGACTGTGTTTGCATCAGGCAAAGAGTTCTAAAAATAGCTCTGCTCATCTTGATCAGATCACCAGGAAGTTACCATACTATGGTATACTTTAAGTCATACAGTTCTGAGAGTTAGAACTTTAAGAAGGTAATTTTCTACACAGTTATCTATAAAGGTAATTTCACATGTACTTTAAGTTTGGACATTTGTCCTGGGGGACTTCTTGAACAGTAGTGTAAAAGTTTCATTCCCCAAACATCAAGAGATGAAAAAAAGACAGACAGACAGACAGACAGAAATCCTACACTGGCTAACTGTATCTCCCAAGTAGCTGGGGTCACAGTTACCTGCCAGAAAGTCTGTCTCAACTGGATTTCGCATTGTCACCAAAGGTTTCCACTTGGATATTGATGTTAAAACACCAGTTTGACACTCCTATCTTACTTTTCCATTATTTACTCTTTCCGAAAGGTTCAAAGAGAAAATATTCCCCAAGTATCCTCATCAAATTATAAATATTAGTCCCAGGAGAATAAAAGGTCCATGAAAATTAAGTTTGTAGTCCCCTCCCACTTTATCACCAGCACCTGAAACAATATTTGTTACATAGATAGTGGGCATAAATATCTAATGAATGACTCATAAAGAGAACAAATATACCAAGTCATTTACAAAGAACTCATTTGGTTACTCAGAGGGTAGTTCAAGGGGAAGTTAGCACTTGCCTTCTTGCCTAGAGACTGTTATTTGCTAAAGATGCTTTCTGAACCTATCTGAACCAAGAGTGGAAGAAGACATGATTCAAACTGTTGAGACATGGGAAGGACACCTAAGCTGAGGGAACCATATAAGCAATAGTTTAGAGGAGGGCTACAGATCTAGAAAAGCAAAAGTCCCTGCAGCTCAAAGGGTAGAAGACTGGGAAGAATGGAAGATAAAGTTGGAAAGACAGCAAGTATGACTTCAAGTGACAGGCTTAAAAATGTCAACTCTTTCATTGATGCTATTCAGGCTCATAGAAGGGCCATTCAGCATGCCATTCAGCATGGCCCAAGGCACTTATTAAAGCAGAGGGAATACAGCCTTGTGTCAGATACCAGAGTTAGAGCTGAGGTCCAACAACTTACATGCACAATACTGCTTGGGAAACACCGTTCCACATGAAGAAAAACTACAAAAACTTTCTGAGCAAACCAATCACAAGGCAATGCTTGAGAAAGTGGTAATTGTGTGTAGAGGGCAGCAGACAATGACAGAATATTGTCATGGTAGACCGGCTGATGGGATAAGTTACCTACTCTCTGAGACTTCCTCTTTCAAAATCAACCAATCAGCCAATTTCTCCCCACCACCTCTCCATTGTTTCTCAACGTACATGCAGAAGTCAGAGGTGAGCTTGTAAAAATTTGTTCTTTCCTTTCACCGTGTGAGCCCCAGAGTGGGAACAGCATCAGGGAGCAAACACCTTTATCCACTAAGCCATCTCCTCAGCTCAAGGGACTTCCTTAATACCCAGCACTCACAACTCCTCAACCTCAGATTCTCATCCTGGGACTTCACGCTCACCTGCCTGCTTCCATTTTATCATTTATCTTGTTCACCAGCCTGTTGTAGAATATTATTTTAAAGTGTGTTGCTTGTGTTTATGATGTGGAACATTTAACAATGTAAAGATGTGTTGCTATTGTTTATGCAGCATTTGTTTAACTCTGTGAAGCTGTGATTCTTTGCCTGTCTAGAACACCTGATAGTCTAACAAAGAGCTGAACAGCCAATAGCAAGGCAGGAGAAAAGATAGGTGGGTGCTAAGAACAAAGTCCAGTTGTGTCATCCTGTGTGTACGTGTGCTAAGAACAAAGTCCAGTTGTGTCATCCTGTGTGTATGCGTGCTAAGAACAAAGTCCAGTTGTGTCATCCTGTGTGTACGTGTGCTAAGAACAAAGTCCAGTTGTGTCATCCTGTATGTGTGCTAAGAACACAAAGTCCAGTTGTGTCATCCTGTGTGTACGCGTGCTAAGAACAAAGTCCAGTTGTGTCATCCTGTGTGTACGCGTGCTAAGAACAAAGTCCAGTTGTGTCATCCTGTGTGTACACGTGCTAAGAACAAAGTCCAGTTGTGTCATCCTGTGTGTACGCGTGCTAAGAACAAAGTCCAGTTGTGTCATCCTGTGTGTACGCGTGCTAGGAACAATATCCAGTTGTGTCATCCTGTGTGTACGCGTGCTAGGAACAATATCCAGTTGTGCCATCCTGTGTGTACGCGTGCTAGGAACAATATCCAGTTGTGCCATCCTGTGTGTACGTGTGCTAGGAACAAAGTCCAGTTGTGTCATCCTGTATGTGTGCTAAGAACACAAAGTCCAGTTGTGCTATCCTGTGTGTACGCGTGCTAAGAACATGAAGTCCAGTTGTGCCAATCTGTGTGTACGTGTGTTTAAGAACAACAAAGTCAATGCCACAGGCCAGCAACCCTCAGTGTACTTATTAGTATCAATGTTATTATTGCTATTACTGAGAAAAGGTGTTGCAGAGTATTTGTTTACACTCTGAAGAGTCTTTGCCAAAGCACCTTCTGATTAGCTTAATAAAGAGCTGAAAGGCCAATAGCTAGGCAGGGGAGGTTAGGTAGGACTTCTGGAGACAGAGAGGACTCTGGGAAGAAGAAAGGTGAAGTCGACAACTAGACAGAAAGAGGAGACAGGAAGTGCAAGATGGCAGAACACAGATTAACAAATATGGGTTAAGTTAAAAGAGCCAGTTGGGACAAGCCTAAACTAAAGGCCAAGCTTTCATAATTAATAAGTCTCCACATCATTATCTGTGAGCTGGCGGCCCAAAAAAAATATCTGGCTACATCTGGCATCTAATGTGAGGAAAATACACAAGGTCCACTGCTTGCAGGGTACAGAAGCATGGCTCATTGTTTAAGAGGTCCTGCTATAAGCTACTGTGCACCGGGAGACTAGATAGAAATGCCTGCTGCACCATAGACACATCAACTTCCCAGAGCTGGGATGGTTAGGTGGACCTGAGGCGAGGGGGAAGTTATACAGTAGCACCATAAGCCATATGTGAGTAGCCTAGCAGTTTAAGATTTGGCTCACATGGTCAGAGAAGGCTGTACACACACACACACACACACACACACACACACACACACACGAACTTAGATGCAAATAAAGAAAATGGGTATAGACAGTCATAGAAAAAAGTTTAAAAATAATAAAGTTTTTAAAGAAAGACTACAGTAATATAACAACAATAAGCCATGTAAGAATGGGAATTCACAGGTGCCTTGAATTTTCTGAAAGCTAATGAACAAAAACAATAGCTGCTGAGAGACAGTGGATTATGGAAACAGCTAAATTAAACCAACCAATATATTTTAAGAATGTTTTCACTTCAGAATGAAAGTCAAAAAATGTGTTGGGGGAGAGATTATGACTTTGTTTCCACATGAAAAAAAGTTATGGTTCTCTTCAAAATTAATGAAGATCAGATTTGATTGGGGGAGACCTCTTGAAAATCTTGACTACAGTCACGAAAAAAGAAACCAAGAAAGACTACAGGACAGGTGATAAATATGCTGATCCCTCTAGTATGGGAACAGCTCTGAGACAGGATGAGACATGATAGATACTGTTGGCTACAGAGTCCTCATGACGTACTAATACATGCCATCCTTTCATATGGAATGAAGTAAGATTTGGTTATGCAATTCAAACAAACTTATAAAGTTAACAAATGCCTTCTTCCTACACAAAACAAAAAAAAAATATTTAGCTGGCTTGTGCACACTGCACATTTCCTACTTGTGCTAATGCAGACACATATGTTAACTTTGAAAGTTTGTGTTTTCAGAAAAAAAAGGATCAGACACCAATAAAGACAAGTAACACAGGTGATTCCACCTCTGAGAATGCCTCTGTTGCAGTTTCCTCAAAATTCTGCATCCACAACAACTTCAAAGTTGCTAGCTGAGATGGTCCACGCTCATAGACTATCCAGCCAAGACTGCAGATAAAATCTACCCTTTGCCAGCAAACAGAGTCTAAATGAAAGATAATACAGCTAGCTTTCCCAGGACTTGACTATTATCCCAAATTTTTCAGGGTCTTCCAAAGATGCTGTTGCCCACCCCCCCCCAAAAAAAAACCAGGAAGCAGTCTAGAAAACATGACACTCACATTCCCAAAAGACAGGGTGGGTGGATTTGGTCATTTGGTGGATTATGAATGTTTGACATCATTTAGGGGTTGGTTAAAAGTTGTTACTGGTCATGGTAAGGAAGAAAACTAAGCAAGGGAGGTTGGATTCAAGGACCGCTTTCTGGGGAGATGAAGGAATGACAGGACATAAGGGTAGATTAGTGAGTCTAATTTTAACTGAAAAGCAACTATTAATCTCAAATATTTTACATTGGTATGGATTTTTGTATATTGATACAAATTTAAGGTTATCATTTAAAGAACATACTCTATATATGCATTTACTCTTGTTTAAGATAATTTTATATATTGATACAAATTTAAGGTTATTTTTGTTGTAGTGTACATAGGTTTCTATTTTTGTTTGAGGTTTTGTAACTATGCAGCTCATTTAAAAATGTAATGTAAAGTTCTTGTCCTAGGAAGCTATTTAGGATATTTAAGAAATATAGGTTAGTAGTTACTAATCTATAAAAATCAAAATTGTAGTTATGTTAGGCATGTTTTCAAGGTTAAACAAAGATATGTTTAGACAACAGGTGGTTTTTAAATACTTCAAAGGAATACAGAAATAGCACTTAAAATGTCTTAAAAATAGAAAGCTTTTCCTGACAGTGAGACATGCCTGCAAATGGCAGCATCAATTGACGTCAAAAACGGAGGATGGGCATGGAAGATGGGTACGAGTTTGCTTTTATTGTGACAAAGTTAGTCATGGGCAAGAAACAGCCCTTGTCTCAAACAATTAACAGTATTTTGACCAAACTGGACAAGCAGGAAACAAAAGAAGGTGATTGCCAAATTTTGCCAAGACAAGGTAGGACAATCCTTCAAAATTCTTGTTAACAGAAAAGTCTGTCAGATATTCTAGGCCTGTAGGATGAAAATGGATGCCTAGTGTTGCAGAGTAACCTTGGTGAGTGTCCAGGCAGCCAGCTGTTTCTGTCATTTCTATAGTTTTGGAAGTAGTTTGCTCTGCACTTCCTGATTATTCAAGTAATACTTTATTATTTTTGGATCTCTTATGGGGATTGAAGACTAGATAGTTATAGTTTTATAGTTTTCCATGTTACCAAATTAAAAAAAGAAACTTACATAAGAGATGTAAAGTTTATAAGGTTGAGAAACATGAAAGCTTGTTTATCTAAAAATATGTTCTAAGTTCTAAAAGATATTTTAAAGATGTTAATACAAGTTATGATAAAACTTTGGATTCATCAAGACAGGATAGATAGTATTTTCTCCAAAATTGCCAAATACAAATGGACTTGATGTTGTAAATGCAATTCTTAGCTGATAATTGTATTTATTATATATAGTTTTCCTGTTTTAGAGTTAAACACTTTCCTTTTTATTTAGACAAAAGGGGGAAATGTTGTGGAATATGTGTTTACCCTGTGAAGATGTCTTTGTCAATATGCCTTCTGATTGGTTTAATAAAGAACTGAATGGCCAATAGCTGGGCAGGAAGAAGTTAGGTGGGACTTCTGGAAAGAGAGAAGACTCTGGGAAGAAGAAAGGCAGAGTTGCCAACCAGACATGGACAGGAGACAGGAGGTGTAAGATAGAAGAGAGGTAATGCCACATGGCAGAACACAGATTTTAAAATATGGATTAATTTAAGTGTTCAGAGCTAGTTGAGATGAGCCTAAGCTAAAGGCAAAGTTGTCATAATTAATAAGTCTCCATGTCATAATTTATGCATTGGCAGCCCAAAGATGACTTCGGTTACAACAGGGTCCCACTACTTAGCTATGTAGTCCCACCTGTCCTAGAGCTCACTATGAAACTCACCAGGCAGCTTCAAAACCAGATTCACCTGCTCATCAAAGGTGCGAACCTCTATGTCTGGCCAATATGACTGTAGTTATTTTTGACTGACAAATCAGTTAGAGGTATGCATGCTCGCACACGCACGCACACACACACACACACACACACACACACACACACACACACACTATAGACTAATAAGATTTTACTCATTTATATACCTACTGTATACTCTTCTATAATTCTTTTGTGGTTAGACATTAAAAATTTGTCTGTTGGTTATTTTGAAATATGCATTATTACTAAATGTAGTCATTCTCCTGTGGAACAGATATTAAAATCCAATCTATCAGAAATGTTCTAACTTTTAATCAACAACTTGCAATTTTTTCCCCAAATTCAGCATTTGGTGACCATCATGTTACTCTCTACAAGTTCCCATTCTGAGATGTAACATGTAAGTAAGATCATAAAATATTTGCTGTTCTGTGCCTCATTTATTTCAGATAGTAAATGTGTTTTAGATTAATTTACGTGCCACAAAAGACAAAACTTTCTGTTTAAGGCCAAATAGTATTTAATTGGGCATAAGTCTGTCTGTCTGTCTGTCTATCCATCCATATATCTATATGTGTGTATGAGTGTATACATATATATCTATATGTCACATTTTCTATAGAAATTCACTTGCTGGTTGATACTGATTGATTCACTATCTTTTCTAGAGTAAATGATGTCATGAGCATAGGACTACAGCTGTCCTTTCAACATTCTGGCTATAAGCCTACTAGCATTACCATACAGAAGTTCTTTTTTTTTTTTTTTTTTTAAGACAGGGTTTCTTTGTGGCTTTGGAGTCTGTCCTGGAACTAGCTCTGTAGACCAGGCTGGCCTCGAACTCACAGAGATCCGCCTGCCTCTGCCTCCGGAGTGATGGGATTAAAGGCGTGCGCCACCACTGCCTGGCTCAGAAGTTCTTCTTTAGATCATTGTAAAACTTCTGTATCATTTTTAATAGGGGCTGTACTCATTTACACTCCCTCCAATAATGCATGAGTTAGATTTTCTTCGTATATTTATCAACACTTGCCACTTCTCATAATTTTACAATATATGCTTTGAGATAATTCATATATAATATTAATCTACTTAAAGCATATGCATGATTTAGCAGTCAGAGTTATGCTATTACATTCTTAGCAGTCACTTTCCCTGTTACGTAACACTTTCGTCTTGGCAGATTTGCTTGAGACAATTTATGTAAATGGAATCATGGCTCACTTCTTTTGTACAATATCGTCAAGAGTCACCCACGCTGTAACGTGTGATTTGTTTTTTAAGGCCAAGAAATATTTGACTACATGGACATGTTACATTTTATTTAACCTTTCATTGACTTGTTGACATGTGTTGCTTTCTATTATAAATAAAGACAATCTAAATATCTATATATGTGTTTAGACAGACATGTTTTCATTTTTTTTTTTGCTTACATATTTAGAAATGGAATGGCTGTGTTCCATAGCGTATGTTTAATCTTTCAAGGGGCTTTCCGTTTCCATTCTCATTTCTTCGGGTCCCAGTGTCTCTACCTCCTTGTCTGCACCTGCTCCCTGTATTTATGGCTGTGGCCACACTAGTGGGTATAGAGTGGCAGCTCTCTGGAGGCCATATTTTCAATTTCCCAAGTACTAGTTACTACATCGAGCTTTCCCCCAAGTGTTTAACCTGTCAATTTTACATCTTTACTGGAAAAAAGTCTGTAGAGATACTTTGCCCAAATCCTAAACCAGGTTACCTTCTTATGAAGAGACGTAAGATCTGTTTCCATATTCTACACATAAGTGCCTTACCAGCTGGGAGGCTTGCTAATGCCTTCACTATTTTGTTATTGGGGTTATATTTTCCTAATGCTGATAAAGCTGTTTTGTTCATTTAATTTGCTTGAGCTTTTGGTGTCATACAGTAAGAAATAATTCTCAATGCAAAGTGGGTGAAGTTGAGTAACTGTGTGAGAACCAGCTTGTACTTACATGCAAATGTGTCCCCTACAGCAAAGCCTTGCGAGGAAGCAGCTTGTGCTCTGGCACCAATGTGTCCCCTGCAGCAGGGCCTTGCGAGGAAGCAGCTTGTGCTCTGGCACCAATGTGTCCCCTGCAGCAGGGCCTGTATTTGCTCTTCAGATTAGGCTCCTTGCTGTCCCCAAAGTGCTACCTTTGGGAGATGGTGGTAAGTAGTTCCCTTTGTCAAAGTGCTACCTTTGGGAGATGGTGGTAAGTAGTTCCCTTTGTCAAAAGGTAGGCTCTAGATCTTTCAAAATTAATGGTGTGTTCGTACACTGCAGACAACTTGGGGGAGTAGGCTTTTTCCCTGACACTTCAGGCTTCTACTTTCTGAATTGCCTCACCCGCCCCAAAGGCCTCCTCTACTCCACTCCCAGTCAGTGCTGTCAAGTCCATCAGATGCTAACAACTCACTTCACACCCTTTCCATCCCCTGCCTTGCCCAAGGCAGGGCTTCTCCAAATAATGGGAGGCAGCTGTACAAGAGCCTCTACTTTCCTTGCCTTTACTATAAGCAAATGCATTGATTGTTTATTTGGGGCATCCTTCATTCACAAGAACTAAAGGAACTGTAGATTCGATATTTCTAAATCACACTGTACTACGAGAGAATAAACACATGTCGATGAGCTCCCACACGTACTTTATACATCTAGAAATTGGGACTGTGTTATCGTGATTACTATGTGTTATTCAAAACCTTTGAACAATTTTGTACAAATGTGCTTTTTTCTCCCCAGGGTATATTGGTCTCTGGACTTTAATTAAGAAAAGATACTTTAGGAACCAAAGCCTTAAAATACTTTACCAGAACCTGTTAACAAGGACATGCTTGCCTCAAATAAAATAAGGAAATGCCTGGTAGGTTCAAGGTTTCACTGGGACAAAGCATTCATTACATGTGGCAAAACATTAGGTATGTTAGCATATGAGGCTGAAGCAGGAGAGTTGTAATTTTGAGGCCAGTCTAGAATACACATTGTGCATTCTAACCTAGACTAGACAGTGCATCAGAACACGAACTGGGGAAAACATGACCATTGCTTTTGGCAGTAAAACTCATTGCTTCCTTGGCAATGTAAAGAAAGTGGCCAGCGACTTGAAGCCCTGGGAGGTATTTTATTTTGATATGTAATGTAGCTCCCAGGGTACCAATTTATTTTGTCCATTCTTAAGAACATATTTTACAAATAGTAATAATGGATTTTCAACCCTGGTTACACCACCAGGAAAATGATGCGACCACCATGTACTTCCCAACCACGGTTGTTTCTGGCATCTTCTATGACTTACTCTTCGGCACTTTTAGAAACATTATCAAGCAACAGAACAGACTCAGTTTAAATATTTTTATATAATATACAATTCCATGCTAAAAGCTATCTGACTTATAAAGATCCAATACTGTCTTCATTCTAAGGAATGGGTGATTTTATAGAAAGAATGTTCTTACCACATCAAAACAGAAGTATTTTTAAGCTAAAACAGCTGTGTTAGCTAGAGTTAGGAAAAAAAGTCCTATCAAACTTGTTCTAGTCACCTGACCTAATCCACTAGTGAGTCTTTCCAATCCCTGGATCCCACAATCCCGTATCATGGAGCTCTAGGAAAGTTAGTTCATTCGTCATTAAACTAGACTACAAGGCACAGAAATAATTATACCCATAATTCTTGAAAACACGAGCCCGTCTTCAGACCACTGATAAAAACAAACGATTCTCTCCTCCCAAACAAATAAAAACACCAGCATGCCTAACTTACTGGTGGCAGGTGAGGAGCAAAGGGCCTGGTTTCCATAACCTAACATACCAGTGAACTTTGTGCACACACACACACACACTGTGTGGTGGCAGATACCCCCACTTCTTTATTTCTAGCTTAAGTTTTATGATATAGGCTTTGATTGATTTTGCTGTCAGAATAAGCACAGACTAAGTGCAAATATGAACTCTTCACTTACAGATAGTCATTAAATAGATGCATTATGCACTTATTTTGTAAATTGGTCTGAGTCCTTAAATGCATCTAGTAATTTAAGACACCAGAAACAAACAAACAACACTATGTTCTTGTGGAACATGTCTTCTGAAGAGATGAGGAAAAAACAAGTACTTAGATTCTGTAGTGCTTTACCAGACCATCAGTGTAAGAGAAACACAAGGCTGAAGAAGCTCAGGAGTTCTGAGGCAAGCTATGGAAAGCCTCTCTCAGAAAATGTGTGAACATCTGGGAGTTTCTCAGGAAGGTTTGCTGGCAGTTACCACAGTAAGCAGGCTGAAGCGACAGCCAATAGGCCAAAGTGCTGGAGTCTATAGCACGAATAATAGAAACCCAGAGCCACATATTGGGGTTCAAGCTGAAGATCAGAAAAACAAAGCAGCCAACACTAGAGAGCTCTCACCTCTGCCAAGGCTCAGACCAAGGGGCTGAAGTGCTCTCCACTCAGTCTGCACTGAGCTCCCATCTCCTCCCATCCTACATTCCTCTCTCTGCCCAACCACAGCACTCCCGCCTCCACCTCCCTAGTGCTGGGATCACCTTTGTGTGAGTTCTATTTCTCTTTTTAGACAGAATTAAGCTAGCATAGGACAGGGTGGCCTTGAGGCCTGGGATTAAAGGTGTGAGTCAGCACTCCCTGACCTCTAATGGCTTAGCTCTGCACCCTGATCCTCGGCAAGCTTTAATATTAAAGTATTGCTATGGGGTACAGTGGGCACTAGGCAGAGAAGCAAGGGAAGAGGTCTGACCTTAGCAGCCTCCACAGTTGTCACCGGAAGGAACGGCTCTCCTCTGTAAGGAAGAGGAGCCGCAGAAGAGTGTTTCTAACCTAAGGTGCACAATTCTTGGAGGCAGAATCTCTAGGTTTCTTATCAAATTCTAGTGAAATTAGCAGGAAAACTAAATAAAAGAATAATCTAACACAAGAAGCCTTCATGCCTAGAACACATGAAATCTGCTAGCATTTCTGTAGTGAGGAGGAGCGGACCTGCTTTTGGTCCCGGCCACCCAGGTAGCTTAAACCCCGAAATAACCACACTGAAATTGTATTAATTAAATTACTGTCTGGCCCATTATATCTGGCCTCTTCTTGGTCAACTTTTACATCTTGATGTAACCAATTTCTTATTAATTTGTGTTTACCACGAGGTCGCGGCTTACCGGGAAAGATTAAGCATGTCTGACTCTGGCGACTCCATAGTGGCTCTCTCTGCCTGCCTGCTTTCTTTCAGTACTTAGTTTTCTTTTTTTCCGCCTATCTAAGTCCTGCCCTATCAAAAGGCCAAGGCAGTTTCTTTATTAAACCAATGAAAGCAACACAAATACAGAAAGACCTCCTACACCACACTTCCTTTCTGCTATGCTCTCAGAGTGTGTCTTCTGATTCATGCTATGAACTCTCTCAAGGAAGTGAAGATATTTTATTCTTTCTTGTAGTCAATGTTCTATCTATATATGCTCATAGATTCAATTAAGGCTCATGCCTGATACTCTTATATGTGAAGCTCTTCCTTGCGCCTCTAAAGCCGTTAGGAACACCTCAGTACACTGTGTTACCTTCTGTGATCCTCTCATCAAACAACATCATATAGTAACAAGTGTGTGTGTGTGTGTGTGTGTGTGTGTGTGTGTGTGTGTGTGTAGGAGGCAGAGGTTGAGAGAGAGAGAGAGAGAGAAAGGGGAAGGGGGAGGAGTCTCACGCAGCTCAAGCTACTGGAATGCACTGCTATGCCTAACAATACCAAACAATTTTTAAGGCAAGAAATTTATAATTTTGGACCATGCATCTCCCCATAAAGAAATGAATTCTGGAGACATCAGAGGTTAACATCACTGTGGCATGTCACCTGAAGAGCCTTCTGGGTGAAACCTTCTGCTGCCTGGAACACTCACTTTCTGTTCTCCAAGTCACCCTCAGCCACAGTCACTCTTATCAAGACGCCACCATGAAAACTGCCAAAGTTGGAAGCTTGTTATGGTGAGCATGTTTGTCACCCTGCTTAAAATGTTACATGACTGTTGGTGTGGTCCTCAGCTGGGGGGGTATACGAGAACATATCTGCCAACATTAATCTCAAATTTTTAACAACGTATCTGCTTGTTAAGTTGGAACACTTGTGGAGACACGGTATCTTCTGTCTCCACTCAGTAGGAAGAACCATGATGCTGTTGGTAGTGGCAAAGCAACTTCTTGAGTAATCTTGATTATTCTACATTTAGAATGACTGCCACAATACTGTGGTATTCAAATTCCAGTTATGCTTTTAAAATTCCAGGTGGTTCCAGCATAATGACCACTGTAAATTCAAAGGTTGTCCCGAGTGTTTGACTTCCATCAAGGTAATTTCATATAGTCTTCACAAAGAAAAAAAGGTCTCCTGAATCAACACACTCTAAGTTCATCTCAGTCACAGAGATGGAAGGTCCTTTGCATACATATTATTGCTTCCAGGTTAGTGGGTTTGTGTTTTTTTTTTGAGATTCTGAGTGTGAGAACGAGTGGGTCTCTGGCTCAAGTGCTTTTCCTGAGCTCTTTTCCTCCTGTTAGTTTATCTTGTCTAGCTGCGATGGGATACTTTTTGTGGTACCTTGTATTTTATTTTGTTATATTAAACAAAACAATAGAATATGGTGCTCTAACGTAGTTAAGAAGACTGTTATACTTTTCAAAGGACCAATCACTTTTAACAGTTCTAACATGTGTTTGAGAGAAGAAGGAACGGCACGAGGGGCACTGACACAGTAACAAGGCCTTCCTGATGTCTGAACACAGCAGCCCCAAGTGCCACAGCTCTCACTCCCCTGACAGAGAGGTGGTGTGTCTGTATGAAGCTGGGCAGCAGCACCAATAGGAGCTGTTCCATTCTGTATCCTTTTCCAAGCACACAACTGCAGCAAAGAACACCTAAGATCATTTCACAACATTCCTGAGGTTGGAGAGATGGCTCAGTGTGAAAGGCACTTGCTAGAAAAATGTGAGGAACTGAGCTAGGGAGGAGCCACAGAGCGAAGCTGACTAACCAGGTGGGGATGGCGGAGGCACCTTCTATTCCAGGACTCTGAAGGTGTGCTGAGGAGCCATGGGTTCAATGGAGAGACCAAACCCAATGAGGATGGTGGCAAGTAACAGCAGACTCTGGGTGTTAGCCTGTGGCCTCCACATGCATGTTCACACACAGTGCAGCTCTAACACACAAACATATACAAAGAAAATGATTTCCTTAATGAAACAGTTACCCTTGAATCAATATCATTTTTTAACATTTAGCATTTAGTGTGATGATCAAGCATTTTGCTGAACGTCAAAGAACAACAGCTGCCTTGGAGAAAGGCAAATGTGGACCTGAATCACACGCTGCACCAGCTGAGCTTTTTATAGAAAGATCATTGTTATCTGAAGGAATGAGTGTGAAAACTGCTGTCACTCTTAACTGATATTTCACAGATGCTTTCTCCACAACTAAAGCAGTAAGTTTGCTACTTGAAGAAAATATACAGCATTTCTTGCTAGTGATAAAACTCAAAGTTTCAGGCAAAAGTTGGCCTTTTTTGAAAACACATTTGCCATCATGAAGCCGTCCAAAACTTCAGCCTTTGGATGAAATCAGTGGTGACATGGACAAACGTAAACATGAATGTGATGTTGCAATGTGTCAGTGTTTGGAAGCTCTCTATAACACTCTATCTCCTTCCTACCCCTTGTCCTTTCCCAACTCATGTGTTTCTAACGGGTGTCTTTAGTTGAAATGTGGTATGTTGACTATGTATGATAGATGTCGGTGACTACAGTCCACACGAGAAACGGTCCCTGCTACGGCTACAGTGATGCAGTGTGAGAAGAACTGGGTGCGCGCTTTTGGCTTTGGAAATGGAGGATGAACACAGGGCCAAGGGATACAGAAGGTCTCTCTGGGGTTAGAGAAAGCAAGGAGATGGACTCTTCCCTCAGAGCCCCCAGATGCACTCTCCAGCCTGTCCGGATACAACGTCTGACGTGAAAGCCTCCCTGCACACTCAGTGTGTGATGTAGAGTACAGAGACAGTGCTGATGCCCTTGCTCAGGGAAATTCAGTGAGGAAGACCCACCTCAAAACTTCATACAGCCGTGTTCCAGGCTTGCATCTAACTCCATATTAACCACACATATATCCACTTCATGAGACCTACAGAAATGCCTAGAAATCTAGGTCCACTTCCTGGAGAACACGAAATGCAGTATTAGAGAAATTATCCATGACTAGAAATATAAAGTACCTCCTATTCACAACTGTCTTCTCGGGTTGTGGGGAGAAACCCATCATCCTTGCAATATGAACTTGGCCGATAAAGTGAGGTCTCCGAGAAGGGCAGGAAACTAACCTCAGAAACGGTTGGGGAGAATTAGGACCAAGGACCTTCCCGACCCCTAAGATAAAGAGAAAGTCACAGCAGCACAACAATTCCTCTGCTGTGATCCCAGAACTGAGAGTTCTAAGAGTTGAGCCTCATCTTCCCTCACCAAAGGGTCAAGTCCATAATCTCTCCTCCTTGTATCAGAGAGTAATGAAGACTTTCCCTTATTCATAATGATGAGGAGATGTCCGTGTGTTTTGGTTGAGAGCCTGGTCTTTAACTGATGGGACACATGGAAGGGCTGGGAGATGAGCAGGGTGGGGGCATATGATGTGAAATGACAAAGAATCAATAACAACGGGTTACGAAGAAAAAAACTAATAAAAACATTGCTTTTAATTAATAATTAAAGTTTGGCTTAGGGTTAGGACAGAATCTCTAAAAATTTCTGAAAGTCCTAAACATATCTCTATAATTTTCTATAATGTATTTATGTAAAATGATATTCTCAGCAGTGATTACAAATTTAAAATACAAACCTGGAAAAAAAAATGAGGAAGCACTATGTCTTGCAGTAGCAAACATTCAGCCAAAAAAGGCTCTTTATGTAAAAACACACATCCATCTCTTTAATATGCAAACTTGTAGCCAGAGACTGCTTGCTCGTTTCCAGGTCGCCCAGACTGTCTTCTTCCATCTTAAACTTGTTTTTAACCTTTCACAAGTCATAAAATTGTGTGTATACCAAATGGTTGGTTTAAAATAAAGTTAGGATTTATTATCAGTTTTAAGAAAACCTGTCTGTGTAAAGTCACTTTAACTACTATTTGCCCCCACTCTGGAGGTCTATCCTGGGCTTTCTCTCAGAAAATACCAATGGATACTAGCAGAGGAAGTGATAGCTCAACAGGGAAGTTTCAAACCTCATCCTGCAGATGAAGATATTAAGGATGTAAGAGACATGGAAATGCCTGGCACATTACTGATTAACTCACACTGGTTTTTAATTTTTTAACACTTACAGGTATATTTTTAAAGATTCTAAAGTATTTTACTTACATACCCTAACACATCAATCTGAACAGAAGGATTTTGCATGGTTTAGATAGGTACTACCATTAATCTATTAATCAGAACAGCCAATGCCACACAAAACCAGGGAACTATGAGAAACTGACAACATCTAAGACAGAGGTTGCAGTTTCTCATGTTGTGGTGACCCCCAGCCGTAAATTATTTAATTCCTACATCTTAGCTGTAATTTTGCTACATGTTATGAACAATAATACAAACATCTGTTTTCTGATGGTGTTAGGCGACCCCTGTCAAAGGGATCGCAACCCATAGGTCAAGAGCTTCTGGTCTGTGGCAACCTCTGGAAACAGAACAATGTGCTGCTATGGATGGGATCCTGCAAGAAAATCCTCTCCTAGTGAGGGCACTGATAAACCACGTGAAAACTGTGACATCCAATTAATAATAATGCATCAATGCTGGCTCTTTACTTCTGGCAAATGTACACCACAGAACATTACTGAGAAAGGAGACTAGGTAAAAGGCATAAGGGAATCTTGTACACTACTGTGTAAGTCTAAAATTTTCAAATTATCTAAATGGAGGACATACACTCTAAAAACTAGGACAGCCTTTAAGTCTAGTGTCTGGATCTCTTTCCCCTGGGCTTCCAGAAAGAATAAGTCTGAGGTTTGGATGCCGAGCTCTAGTTTTATTTATTTTTAAAATAGCTCATTAAAATCTACTATTATGTATTAATTTCTACAGATTCTGATCTCCACGCACCAGGTTAAAAAGTTAGAATTTCAGTATAATCAACAGGTTCCTGCTCCATTTTTCCACCTTTAGCCCCAATAGTTATTCCTATGACATAATGTATAGCCTAGACAGAATAAAAACAAATCGTCAGGTGGGCATCTCCTCGGCTGCCCATCAACTACGCTCACAAATGCACTGAGTTCTACTGTCAACTGGCTTTCTCTGCTGCATGAGAAGTGTAACACACTCTAATGTCAGCCTGTCTTTTCAGGAAAATTCCATCCTCTCACTAATTTACAGCATTATTCTATCAGTTTTCCTTCTCATTCCAATTCATTTCAATCTCTAGTGACATTTTGATGTTTATTTTTTCCATATTTAGAAATAAAGCCTAAAACATAAAACAATCACAATTCAACCTAACATTTTTAGGTATTGGCATAAAGGAAATACTGAAATCCTGAAGAGTTCAAGAGCAGGTAAAAGGGTACTGGGGTGATTGTCTTCAGTCCTAAGATACTCAGCAGACCTAGGCAGGAGGAATCTCCAACCCAGCATGGATAACACAGTGAGGGGAGACAAGACCAAAGGTTCAAAGTATAGTGAAATACTGGAACATTCAAAATCTGTGTAATCCCCATACTCATGTAATAACTCATAGTTAGGGAACTACCGCGACATATTCTGAGCATTTTCAATAGGAGGTGAAGGAGTTAAAAGAGCAGAAGGAGAGAAAGAAGTAGTAGGGGATAAAGGGAAATGAGGAGGAGAGGGAGGGAAGGAGGAAAGAAAAAGGGTGGAGAGATAGATGAGGAAAAAGAGCAAGACACTGACGGCGGGGATGGGGGGTTGGGAGACAGAGACACACAGAGCACCAGACACTTAGCTTTGATAGCAGCTATCTATTTCTGCGAATGTCGAGACCTTCCCGAAATGCAGGTTCCACATCTTTACAATTTGGAATCTTCAGGTCAGAGGTGCATTACAGAATGAGCGAGCTAAGGTATAGAAAAGATTTAGAACAGCCTCACGCAAGGTGAGACCAAACAACAGCTGGATGATATCACAGAGTCTCAGGCTGTTCAATGAACAGACAATGGACATGAATGCAGAGTGCCTGGGTCTGGGGTATTGTTTACTGCAACAGCATTCCCAAGAGTATTTTTTAGAGCTAGGTTTACAAATTAATTCATAAATAATAAATTTCATCCCTTCAAAAAGTACTGTTGGTCAATTGAGGGACAGAGAGGGAGAGCGATGAAAAAGATTTCTTGGCAGAGGGAACCATTATGGGGTTGGAGAGAAATCTGATGCTAGGGAAACTTCCCTGGAATCCACAAGGATGACCACAGCTAAGACTCAGCGTAGTGGAGGGGGTGCCTGAACTGGCCTTCCCCTGTAGTCAGATTGATAACCACCCTGTCATCATAGAACCTTCATCCAGTAACTGATGGGAGTAGATGAAGAGATCCACAGCCAAGCACTGGGGGGGGGGGTTATGTGAGCAGAGGGCCCAAGACCATGATGGGAAACCCCAGGGACAGCTGCCCCGAGCTAGAGGGAGCTCACTGACCCCTGACTGACAGCTGGGGAACCTGCATGGGACCAAACTAGGCCTTCTGAATGTGGGGGACAGTTCTGTGGCTTAGCCAGTCTGTGGGGCCACTGTCAGTAGGACCAGGGTTTATCCCTAGTGGGGGTTGGGAAGGAGATAACTGTTGTTAGTATAGGGACCACCTAGCTCATACTTCCTCATGTAAAAACTTAAAAGTACAGAAGGAAGATGACTAAGTGCAAGCCCTGGTGTTTATCTTACAAACACCTGAGAAAGAGGCAAAGGTCTATAAATAAGACAGCTGAAGTCGCATGAAAACTCCCATTGGCCTCACACTGTTCCTCACGGCTCTGCTGTCCGTCCGTTACAGCAACTGTCTTCTGTGCCTGCAGGAGAAGCCTTCCAGCTGGCTTGGTAGAAATGTACAAAGTTAAATCGTGGACTTCAGTCCATGACTCTCAGCGGCCACTTGGCTATCATTAGAATGATAGCAAATTAGTTATAAACTATTTTCCTTGGGATTTTCTCTTTACATAAAATACATAAAAAAATTTTCAACACAAACACATGGTTCTAAAAAAAAAAAATCACTGGGAAATAGAAAAATACAGATGAAAGAACCAAGTATTAAAGTGACAGAATTCAGGGTCAGAGAAAAAACCTGAGCATGAATAGGAAGAAGATAAATTATAGTCTAACAGTTGACTGAGGTCTAGGGTTGGGAGGACAGAATGGCCGGCCGCCCAGCGAGGACATTGGTTTGTTGAGCGTGAAGAGGCAGCAGGAACCAAGGACAGTTTGACAATAGCGTGCTTTAAGATGTGCCCTTATGTTTTTTTATTTACTGGTACTTGTAAAGACACTAAATGTAGTAATGGGAGAAAGTCTGGGGAAACAGAAATGTCACTTTGGGTGTAAAAATATCCATTACTTTAAGAATAGAAAAGGAGCCCAGGCAGATGCTGAATAAAATGAAATGACTTCTTTTTATAAGTAAGTCTTTCTTTTTCTTAAAAAATAGTAAAGCCATCACATATACAAGGGACAGTCTAGCAAGGCATCTGAATGGGGGCAGATGGGAAAATAGAGCTAAGGAAGTGCCTAAGACCAAGTAAGTGGTCAAGTGGGGGAGGAAGGAAGGGAGGCAAAGGAAGCAATGCTCAATTAGTGCTGTGAGCTGCGCACATCCTTCCCCAGGACACAGGCTGCCTGGTTCAAAGGCCTCCCACAGCACATCTCCAAAGATGTGGTTCTGGTCTTTCTTCCAAAAACATGCTTTATATTTCCCCATAAAGCTTCATTCCCTCTCAAGCCCTGATTTTTAAAGTGAGCATGTGTTAGTCCTTACACCAGCTCTGTGAAGAGGCCTAATTAGATGATTACTTGCTATTAAGGAATAACAGTCATTACAAACAAAGCCAAATGAGCATAACCCAGGGCATCATCCCTCTTCCTCTTTTATTTAGTTCACTTTGAAAAGTGTGGTCATAGTGTAAGAACAAACAAGATAGATTAATTGTAGTTTTTTTGAAACAATATATAGCACTATATGGTGCTAACATTTCAGTTCCTAGCTGGAAGTCCTCTGACACGGCAATAGGGAAATTGAAGGCCACATGCCTACAGACGCCTCCTGGAGGGCAGCAATGGAGGGCTGTGAAGTACACAGCATGCGCTCCATGCTCACAGCACCCCAGCTTTCTGGTCAGTGTGTCGCAGCATGTCCCGAGTCTGTCCCCACTCACTGTTAGATGCAAATGTCTCTGAATTCCTTGGGATTGTCGGTTGTACAGACCTTGTATTTTCCATGAATTACAGACAGGGCCGTCAGCTCATGGAGCAAGGCGTTTACTCAGTGTTGTCCATGCCTGACTCATACATTCGGCCTTAGACTACTGTTGACTCTACATCCTGACACCCAGATACCAGTGTCATAACAGCGTACGGCATCCTCCTCAAATGCTGTGTGACTTCCGTCATCACATCGTCAGTGTCACCAATCACCAAAGAGGGCATAAAGTTGAGATGGATATGTGCCAGGGGTCCGGGGAGTTGGACTGAGTGTGAGCATGTGCAGGCCAGGGATAACGCTGGTTTCTTGTCTGCTGCTGCTAGGAAAGGCCAGAGGGCCTCTGCGCTCCCGGAGCTCCTGTCTGCACTGCCCATCCTGTCACAGGACGTCTGCGATTACAAATATTTGCCACCACATCTGGCTTTACACGAGTTCTCAGGTCTGAAATCAGGTTTTCAAACTTGTGTGGCAATCACTTTACCCACTGAGCCATTTCCTTAGCTCATTTCTATACCTGGATTCTTAGCTTCCCTGACAACCATGCCTTTAATCTCAATAAGGTTTATACAGGATGGACGATCAGAGCTTAGTTTAGAAATCCTGGCACAAGTGAGAAATAGATATTTTCAATGAACTCCAATTATTTACTCATTACTTATCTTCCTTACTAAATATATGTATAGTAGGAGACACGACATGTATTATTTATTTTAGTATTCATGATACTGTTTGATGCAGAAGTGGAGGTGAATATTTACAGAGTAAATGAGTAGACTGCTTTTCTCCATGTCAATCCCAACTTCAACACAAGCATACTTCCTCATGCTGGGCTCACAGCACCCTGCCTTCCATGTTCTCAGGATGAACA
The DNA here is from genome assembly GCA_004026605.1 of Ondatra zibethicus. Taxonomy (NCBI): domain Eukaryota; kingdom Metazoa; phylum Chordata; class Mammalia; order Rodentia; family Cricetidae; genus Ondatra; species Ondatra zibethicus. The sequence goes on along the minus strand of PVIU01009066.1, from coordinate 23,705 downwards.
CTCCCCTACCTCCCTCCATTTACTCAAGTTATGCACCACCGCACAGGTAGGAGCTCCTTTCCCTCTTCTTTACCTTCAAGGCCTCTTTAAATCAAATCTGTGATCCTTAGGTTATAATATTGGTAACAAATCTTTAACTTCAAACAAAAAGTTTCTACCCCTACATTGGAGAGCAAACTAAAAGCAGTTTATTTCTAAGTTAAAGTAAAAAGAAAAAATAAATCCCTGAAACATGTATTTATTAATATATTAATAAATAATAAATTACTAATATCTAGTATAAAAATCACTATCATCACTTTGTTTCCATATAATCAATCACAGTTGATAGGAAATATCTAGTATGCTATAGTCTGTTGTATAAACTTTAAAAACATCCAAGGAAACTATATCAGCCAGTGATGAAACGACACATTTCAACTTTTACATGCTATTATACTATATTAGTAGAATAACTCAAAATACTTAATAGTTTACTAAGGTGGAACAAAGTCATTGGTAAATTTACTAGTTTATAGTCATAGAACATTGCCTTCTTGACACCTAGACTTTCTCAAAAAAATGTTTACATCTACTTCAAAAATTCAAGTTTTCTCTTACTTGGTTCTTTTGAGCCAAGGTGCATGAGTTTTACAGAACAGACCAAAACCGGTAAGGAGGAAAACATGTTGGGAAATGTGGCTTGAGGTGAGGGCGGGGACAGAGGTGATGTTGTATGGGTTCAAGTATGAAAGTAAATCGCTAAGCATGGTGTTGAGTCCCTGGATGAGTAGGATACAGACTGGGGACAATGACAGAAAAACCACAGATGTCCGTAGCTAACGTTCCTTAAACATGGCAGTGACAATGCACCCGGGAGCTCTCAACGGCACGGCGATACAGGAGATCCCACCAGGCCTTACCCTGGATGATGGGCTGGAGTGGTCACTGGCTGCTGAGGGGGAGGCCTCCATGGACCAGTTCCCACAGAGACTGTCCAATCACAGTGGGTAGCTCTGAACACATGTAAATATGAGCAAGACTAAACAGACTCAGTGGGTTTTGGTTGTATGTGTGTGTGTGTGTGTGTCTGTTTTTTAATATATACAGAACAATGATAATTAGAGAAGAAAGGTCATGATTTGGGGAGGAAGGAGGGAAACAGGAGGAGGGGGAGGAAGGAGAATAGGAGTGATATAGATGCAGTATTCATGTATGAAGTTCTCAAAACAGTATTTCTAAAAATGAAGTAAATACTGCTAAAAGTAATTTCAGGAAATATGAAAAATAAAAAGAAGACCACATTATCCTACTCTACTATGCAATGAATATGACGTATAAAATTCTGATAAAGAAACACTTCACACTGGCAACGAGGAATTATAAAGTGCAAACATTGGATGATGGATGGTACAAGTGAACAGCTAAGACCATAGTGAATCAAGAGGTGGTAGTTTGTTCTTGTATTAGAAATGTAGATGGAAATATCGGAAAGATACAGCTTACAGATATGAAAGTGGCAAAACATGAACAGGATGAGGTGGGAGACCCAACAGTACAGAAGGTACTTTGAGGTGGCTCATCAAGATGTTCTTCATTACTTACGTTTAGGATATCTACTCAAGGGAAACAACACACACTAGGAAAATACATTGAGTTAGCAGATAGTTTTGGTATCTTATATGTATTTTTCATGATTTTACAGATATATTGTTATCTTCCATCTTATTGACTGATGCCTCTCAAATGTTTTAAAATAACATACAAATAATCTTTATGGTGAACATTTTTCTATTACTGGAATAAAATAATCTGATGGAAGAATTTTTTGTTTCTGAAGTATTTCTTATAATGTGCTATACACCTATGCAGTGATAACTCTAGGGACATTGACAATAATTACTGGTTTTCTTTTATTATGACATGAGAATGATCTGATTTATTTCTTAAAATATCCATATGCATTCAAATTTTAACTTTGCTTTAAAGCTTTAATGCAATGACACTATAATATTTGCAGTCAGTTTTCGGAGCCCTTGAAAGAGCATGTCCTTCCTTCCTTCCTCCCCAGCCCGCCATTCCACTGAGTCTTTACAGCCCCAGGGTACCAGGGCTACAGAGCGCTCCACAACTAGCCTTTCAGTTAGGTCCTGGCCCTCTCATGTGTAAGGGCAAACGTAGCTTTCTGTTTTCTCCCCAAAGAAAGCTCTACTGCTCAGTCTTGACTTCTCCCAGTGATGAGCTTTCACCAAAATAACTCTTTAAGGATAATACCAAACTATTCTTTGCCATCCCTGTCTGGACTTTCCTTTTTCAATTGTGAATGCACAGAACATAAAGCTCGCCCTTTGTAAAGGATCATAGAGCCTCTGCTTTCAAAATGACCACCAAGACGGAACAAAGAACTACAGAGCATCTTAAAAGCTGCCAACATGCCTTCTACTTAATGAACTGTAAGGAAATGACTCAAGTTACTGTCACAGTGGTTATGAATTTGAAGTGTCTCTGTATCTGTTGAGACCTGACCTACCAACACAAGTATGTAGATGACATGTAACAGTGTTGTGAAGTTGTATGAATTCCCAAAACAAATCCACAATCTGAGTTACATTTCTTTGATATGAGAGTCAATAACAACAAATAAACAGGCAGAAGTGCCATGGAAATATAAAATTCTCTTCTCCATCATCAGTTGCTTCATAAACATCACTGAAAATGCATGGAGAATATTTTTAATTTGTTCATTTTCATGTCAAACAATTATATTTTAATGGATTTTCTTATATGCTAGGGAAACATTTTGGGTACTATATAGACGTATAGTCTTTTTAAAACCATTACTTGAATTAACACGTTATGAGAGGTAAAAGATGATCAGGTTAGAGAAGCTCCATTTACAAACATTTTAAGCTTTATCATACTTAACTTTGTTATTTATTTATAAAGACCACAAAGAGAATGACACAGCTTCTGGCAGATAGGAAGGCTTGAAAGGCTGAAATTCAACTCTGAGGCGCCTCATTTCCTAACTGTGGGACTAAATCAGGCTTGCTGCTTATGCCTTTAAGATCCAAGCCCTCATCTATACAATGGGCAGAACAATCGCATTTCCCTGCCTGAAGATCTGTGCGTGCCTAGAAAATAAGGCCACAGTGCTTGCCCTCTACCAGGAGCACCTAAGACGCATTCTGAATCACCCGCTAGAAGAAGAGCAACAGCTCTCACACGAGTTCTCTGGGAAGATCAGTTCCCGTAGAGATCTGGCTGAAGTATGGAAACAGGAGCAAAGATAAGCTCTCTGGGGTCCATCCATCAAGGACTCCAGCTATTCTGTGAGCATTTTACTCTATGGAAGGCAATTTTAGGCTTTCAATGAATCAACACCAGAACAAAACTGAAATTTTAAGCAGGTATTCAACCCATAATCATGGCCATTCACTACGAAGCATACAACGTAAATGCTTTTGATGTTATTTCTTGAAGATAATACTATAGAATGCTCACAAAGCTCACATAATGAGGTCCCTCCCAGAATGCAGCTGAGTATGTAAAACATTGCACCAGGCTCTCACATCTTCATAAGAGATTTTCCGAGGTTGGTCCACAGTGATTTGTTGAAGTTTCAGGACAAGAGGAAAAGGGACTACTTAAATTAAAAAATACATAAAACATCGATCTAAAATGATATATGACCATATTGTGAAAAAAGTTAACACAGGTTAGTTAACAGAAAGCATTTGGTTAATTATGTTTTCCCTTGTAACGTTGGCAGAAATCAACACCAGGTAACAGTTACCTCTGTGGCCTTGCTGGATGGCTCCAATCCAGTCACATTTGTCACTAGTAACTGATGTAAGAGTTGAACTTGAGCCACATTGAGGAAGAAGTCCAGGTTTGTGGTCATGTTCACTTCCAAGGAATGGCCACACACTAACGTCTCCTAAAGAAGGGAGGACAAGTCCAAAAGGAAATCTTTAAATGACAGTCCTCAGATACTTTATTCTTGTTATTGGACACGTACTACTTTCTAACTCTCTAGGGACTCAAGTACACATACTTATTAATGAAAAAAGCAAAACTAACAAGCACAGCCACTAACATATCTTAATGGATCAATTTAACAAGTACTAGAAGGGTGTGCTCTCTGTCAGGTTGCTTGCTATACATGTAAGTCAAGAAGCAAAAGGAATTTCTCCACCTTTTCATATTCATTTGTTTCCCCCCACACTTTGAGCCACTGTCATTGCTTTATATGGAATTAATGGCACAATTCTGCAGTAGGATCTTGTCTACCAATTCAAGCTCCTGAGAATCTATGCACAGCAAGCTCTGCGGCAGACCTTAAGAGTGCAGGTGCTGACCGCTTTGGAGGAACACAAAAACAGACAGCGAGTGGTGAGCAGTTAACATTAGAAACACCGCAGTATGAACATCAGCCGAAGACCATAGGGTATGATTTATAACAACACAAAGGGCTGCAGCCAAAGAAAGCTGCACTGACTTCTGCTCTTGAAACTGCTAAGCCTTGGCAGCACTAGGTAGATGGCCGCTGCTTAACTGGTGCTGTTCTTCATAACTGCGTCACTTGAACATTAGAAGCCACTCAGAGGAGGCAAACAAAACAAAAAGCAACCCAGAAGTTAATAACCAGAAGCCCTGCCTCTTGTCATGAGGCACATGTGGACGATGTTCAAGTCTCTGTAAGCGTCCAGCAGATCTCCCCGTTAGTGTTATACAAAGAATAGACTTAAGGACACTATGGCTGGGCTACATATACACCAGACAGTTTAGAGAGGCTTTTAATAAAGGATAAAGAACATGTCTGGCGTGCTCGCTTCGGCAGCACATATACTAAAACTGGAACGATACAGAGATTAGCATGGCCCCTGAGCAAGGATGACATGCAAATTTGTGAAGCGTTCCATATTTTTGACCTATCTCCTCTTCATGTATTATCTTTTTGGGAACCTAGTCGATTTGGATGCACACCTTCCTAGGATGGGATGGAGGGGGGAGGGCCTTGGACTTCCCACAGGGCTGGGCACCATGCCCTCTTTTAAGGAAACAGCGGGGGGAGGGGTGTGGAGCGGGAGGGGACTGGGAGAAGGGGAGGAAATGTAAATTCTTTTTTTTGAATGGAAAAAAATAAAAGAATATGGAAAAAAAAGAACATGTCTGGCATGATAATCTTTTTTGTTAAATAAACTTTTCTTCACAAATTTGCTGTATGTTTATTATACTTGAATTCTTATTTTATTTCTCAAGACATAATGAAAAGATAAAGGACAATGATTAGGAGTACTTTTAAAATTTTCTTGTCATTATAACATGTCTTAAAGGAATATAAATTTCTACAAAAATAATAGTTGTATTAGTGGATGTGTCCTACAACTGGAGGATGACCACTCCTGTCCTAGTGCTAAACAGTGTGAAATGCAGTGGGTAGGATGAGTAACTTATAACAGCAAGAATAATTTCCACCTGCATCCTTCCTGGAATGGCCTGCTTTGATGGGTCAGTTTCTAGAAACCCTGGAGTTGAACTGGGCACTTACGTGAGACAACTAAGGAAAGCGCAAGGGAGCTGATGGGAGGAATGGAAGTGACGTGGCCGCTGAGGCCTCCAACGCCAGCAGACACAAAGCGGCCCAGCTCCTGCTTCCCTTCCAGCCCTTCCCGTGGGGATGAGGAATTATTACTAAGGCCTTCAAATCAAATTACCAGTTAATTAAGCTGGGATAGAATTATATTCACATTTTGATATATTTTTATTTTCATTTCTTAACTTTGTGATGGTAAGTTCTTAAGAATACAAGAAAGGAATATTTCTGGGAAAAAGTTCTTATTTCAGAGTGATCTGTGTTTTTCTTCCTTGTCCATTTTCTTTTGTTTCTTCTTGTTGTTGGTCATTTGTTCTTTTATTTTGGTGGTGATTTTGGGGGTCAACCTTCACACATAGCAGGTAAGTACTCTAAGAGGGAGCTACAAACCAGACCCGATATTTAATTTTTGTGAACCAAATAAAAACAGGAAGTTCAACAGCTCTCTAATGTATTGGAACGTGTGCAACTTGGTTCATATTTTCACAGCAGTGACAGTTTGGGAGAAAACCAGCTTTGTTACTAAGAAACCAAACGTAAGACATACTCCTTATACACCTTTGGGGGCTATAACATGGGCCCACTTCTGTCCGGTAGGAAGTCAGTCTCTGGTGCAGCTCCGGGTCTCCCTAGTTCTTCCCCTTTAAGCCTTTCCTTCCAGACCTGCTCCATGTTCTGGAGACTCCAGCACAACCACGCTCTCCTGTGAGCCTGAGCTGAGACTCAAATCACAGTCGCAGTCTACCCTCATCAGAGAAGCGTCTTCTTCAAGAAGGTAATTAACATGGGGACCCACAATGAGACACTGCATATAGAGTCAAAGACTTCGGAGATCTCAGCACCAAATGGGGTGTCTGTAGAGCTCTCCCTACCTCAAGGCCTGGTATCTATAAGGAGGAGAAGGCAGGAAGATTTAAGAGTCAGAAGTGGTGGGCCTTCCAATACAGCAAGAGTGATAAACATCTAATACAGAGCCTCTGACAGCACCCGCAAGACCTGCACAGGTTTAAACCAGAAAAAAATCCCAGGATGGAGAAGGGGAAGTAGACACAGTCTTGCCCTTAACCAAAAACCTATTTTCAACTGCTACCTGTAGGGAAAGGGAAAAATCAGTGTTCTCCAATGAGTGTCACTGGGTATAGCATTCACAGTCTAGGGCAAGCACAATGCCCAGCCTAGGAATAGCTAGACAAAACATAATGGATTTCATGCTGTATCTGTGTGTGTGTGCATGTGTATGTGTGTGTGTATGCAAGCTTGTTTTGTTATTTTTTTGTCTTTCTGGTAGTTTTTTAGTTTGCTTCTTTTTTTGTTTTTGTGTTTGAGACAGGGTTTCTCTCTGTGCCCCTGGCTGTCCTGGAACTCACTCTGTAGACCAGGTTGGCCTCAAATTCAGATATCCACCTGCCCTGCCTCCTGGGTGCTGGGATTAAAGGCATTGTGCAATCATATCCAGCCTCTTTTTGTTTTTGATAGAAAGAGAAAGACAGACACTGACAAACAGACAGACCAACTGACTGACCGTGAATTGGGGAGGATCTAGGATGAGGTGGGGGAGTGAAAAGAATATGACCAAACATGTTATATGAAAAAATAAGTAAATGTTTAATTAATTAAAAAGAAACTGAACTAGAATATTACAAACCTCAAGTGAGATTATGAAAAAATTAATTTTCAAAAAGTTAGAGAAAGAATCTAACGTTCTATTGTTTTAAGTTAATATACAAAGCCCTTTTTACTTAACAATGGAGTATGAGAGATGCATGGGTACCTGAAAATACTATGGCTCCCAACTCACTTAATAGACCTGAAACGCTCCCTTAGTAAACACAAACAGAACTATTCGTTCAGCCCAGGTGGGCCTCCGTTTCCTCACCTATAAAATCCAGTTACTAAGAGCAGCCTGTTAGGATTAGCGCAGGCAGTGGACTACTCAGCACTGATTAGTTTCCATGGTGATTGTCATTACTGATGAGCAGTCAATTCTACATGACATAAGCACAGTACTCCATTACTTAAACCAAACTCAAGTTTATATTCAGCTCTAACCTCCGTGTGCAGATTTTCTGGGGAGATTATTTTGGTGAAAATGATGGCAGGTGCTCCAGTGATTCGGACAGAAAAATCTGTCAAGATGGGGGTCAAAATCGCTCTCCTTTCTTGATGTCGCCGTATGCTAAAAAGGTAAGACAAGCAAATGTTAGTCAAAGAGTTTAAAAAGAAAATTATTTGTCACTTGATATTTTCAAGGATAACTTTGACTCTGTCCTATAAACATACACAGCAAAATCGCAGCACCGTTTTGAGAGTGCCTATTTGGGTATCATCTAGTCAGCCCTTCAGTTCTGTACGATCTTAAAACACTGCCAGAAAAAAACACACTCCAGCAATTTCCTATCAATATCATTCTAGGCCTTTCAATGAACTATGTTTCTGTTTGCAATTCTACCTGATCTTTACAAAGCTCTTTCGTTACCATCAATGAACTTACTAGTTTTGTAATTTTTAGTTGCTTATTTTTAATACATTGTATGTTCCATATGACAATGGCTACGTTTCCAGTCTCATTAGGTTCATCAGTATATTCTATTTCCCTCCTACCCCTCAGTTTTGGCTTGCTTGGAATTTCCTTTGTAGACAAGCCTGGCCTTGAGCTTGCAGTGATCCTCTTGCCTCTGCCTCTCAAGTGCTGGGATTACAGGGATGAGCCACGGGGCTCATCCCAACTCTTTTTGCTCTAAGCTTGAAGATCCATTTGAGTTTATGGAAAATAATACAGATATTAAAGCCTTCTTTGTATATTAAATAGCTTTTGTATTTGAAACCTAATGCTTCCTCTAAACAAGCCCGTAAGAAGGAAGGATCTTTATCAGCCTGATGAGACAAATGGAAAGGCTTGGGCACTCAATGGAAACAACTTCCAGACTCGGCCTGAAGTAAGCTGTCTCCATCATAGCTTCTGGCTTATTTTAATTCTACTTTATACCTTCGCACATCTGATAAGTTATTTCTGGTTGGCACCCACAATAGCTAGTAATTCAAAGGAGGTACGGCTAACATGGAAGATGACTAGGAAATACCAGAGTTTCAAGTGACTCTCTGCAGTTTTAATTTTCATTTTGTAAAATATCACTGTGTTTATATTTGACTAGAAACCACACCTCCAAATTTCCTTTAAAGTTAATTTAATATTTTCCATAAATACAACCTTATTATTCCCTTATGATAAAATGATAAAGTTGAAAGCAGAAAACTGGCATAAATTATACCTCATGTGAAAATGCAGATAAAATGCAAGTCTTTCTATATCTAAGAAAAATGAGAATAGTCTAGAGAGCAGTATGTCTTTTGTTAAATTTCCAGTGGGCAGAGCTTTATACGGCAACTGCCAAAAAAGCAAATTGGATCATCTGGTTCTGTGACACATAAGTATTGGATTTCAAGAAAGTCAATTTTAAAGAATTAAGAGATCTGGTGAGTAGAGAGCAACAGGAAGAAGCATTAAAATCTGTGACTATGGAAGAAAAGTTTAGCTCCTGAGAGACTCCATAATTACAGCCTAATAGCTCAGATTCCATGAAATGACCGACGTGAGAAACACGAAACATGATGTGCTCCGAAGGGGAGCGCCAAGACAGGCACATTAGAAAGACCGTAAATGGAAAAGATGGCAGCAAACCAAGAGCAAAGCCTCAGCTGAAGCAGCATGGTAAAGAAAAGTGTCCCTATCACTTGGGTGATGAATTAAATCAGTGACAGTAACCAGAAAAGCCCTATTAACAAAGCAGAAAAAAGGAGATCTCATCAAATCAACAGCCATTTTCTGTTTCAAAGTAAGAGTGCTTCCTCTGTGCTATCACTGATAAACACTTGAAGTGATGATAAGCTTTTAAAAAAGTAATTAAAAATATTATAAAGTAATTATTTTCAAAGCTGAATCTCAGGAGGTAAAAGAAACACTGAAGGAACAGCTGTTACCAAAAACTGTTATTATCTTTCCAGGTAATATATGTAGTGTTGAAAACTAAAAAGGAATTAAAACCCAAAATATCAGCAGAGGTTACTGGGCTCAAGATAACAGACTGAGATTGTGAGCTGCTTTAGATCTGGGCCCCTAAGGCTAAGGAAGCATCAGTCCATCTTAAAGGGAAAAACAGGAACGGCCTAGCTCAGCAAGAAAATACCTGATGTGGAATTCCCCACTCTGTATGCTGTGAATACCATTGGCTAATAAAGAAACTATCTTGGCCTGTGATAGGGCAAAAGAGTAGAGTTAGGCGGGGAAAACTAAACTGAATGCTGGGAGAAAGAAGGCGGAGTCAGAGAGAAGCCCTGTAGCCCCACTGGAGACAGATGCCGGAACATTACCTGGTGAGCCACAGCCTTGTAGTGATGCACAGATTAATGGAGATGGGTTAATTTAAGATATGAGTTAGCCAGAAATAACGCTTAAGCTATTGGCCAAACAGTATTACAAATAATATGGTTTCTGTGTGATTATTTTGGGGCTGAGCAGCTGGGAACAAACAGGCAGCCTCCTAGAACACATACTGAAAGTGACAAGAATTCCCTAGAAAATTTAAAATAATAGGACATACTCTCTTTATGTGTGCCTAATTTATATTATCTATGACACCCAGGAATAATCCTTCTGAGTTATTATAAGAACAATAAAAACAAACTAGCTATAGTTGCAAAATGGATTTCATGTTTGTAATGAAAAGCAGAAACAATATAAAAACATTTATGTTGGGTATATTAAGGTTGGAAAGCTGAGGCCATTTCCCAGTCCTTCCCTACCTGCTGGCCATATTCCACTCCAGGGCTGGGTTCTGAGAGTTCCTTTCACTCTCTGTGAGGGGTCCTCCTGGGCCACTCCCTTTCTCTGGTTTGAGTTGATCCCACTGGGCAGTACCAATATTGATGGACTGCAGGTCTATTTGGTACTGTCTATCTTCAATTTCTGATCCCGGATCTCGAAGAATTCCTAAGTTCAAGGCTCTCCTGAGAAGGCAATGACAAAAAGCAAACAGATATCCAATAGTTATTTGCTCACTAATATAGTATCATAACCACATTTGTCCTAAATTGATAATCAAGATGAATGATCATATTAGTAAATGATATGTAGGCTAATCATAGGTATGATAAAAGTATTAGCAACTTACCATACACTGTTTTCTACAGGTGTACAAATATTCTTAGTTATCCAGCATGATGGCTGTCTTACCGTTTTCACAGCACTTTTTCTAAGCACTTCTACACATGATTTTAATGTTGTGATTCAGGTTCTGCTATGATCAATTTTTAAAAACAGCTCAGAGTTTTTAAAACAGTCAAGCTGCAAAGCTAGTATGTGACAAAAGTCCAAGTGTAGTTTAGAGAGTCTCCCTCCCTCAAGCTCTTCCCAGGGTCAATCAGACAACTTCCCAAGAACCCCTCTGCCTTGTTAGGCAAGGTGACAGTATTGGGAGATCAGACACTCATATATTATGCCAAAAACTTACAATTTCAAGATGTCTGTTCCAGGGAGGCAGACAGGGCTGTCAGATGGAGGAAAAGCAAAGATACATTTTCCTGAACTGGACTCAACTTCAGTTTAGAGAATCTCCCAGATGAGGGTCCAGTAAAGAAGGACACAAAGCAACACAAACGCTAACTCTCACATGTTGCTCACACAGCAGCAACAGAAGACAGAAACATGGCCTCCAAGACTTCAAAACTATGGGGATAACCAATCAGAAATACATACATCCTCAATATGAAGCAGAGAGTAAGAATTTTAAACTCATGCAAAACTACAAATAAGAATAGAATCACTTAAATGTAAAACTCAGCACAACAGAAGTGACGACAGAACATTGAACACATCAAAAGAAAGGAAGGCCATTTATAGTTAAGATGGGGTTTGCACAGACAGACAGCTCATTGAATTTCAGGGTGGAAACATACAGAATGGGAGGATGGTACACACCATAGTAGGAGCTCAGAGGAGGATGGATCCCTTGCTTACGGTCTGCTGGGGACCCCATACCTGACTTCCCTAATAACACCAGAAAAGGAAACATTAAGACTGCTCCTCCTTAGGGTTCTTGATCAAACAAAAGAATCAAATACCTGTAGCCAAGGGAAGAGTGTCAGGATATTCTGGTTTGATCCAAAGATTAGAACATTACACAACATTGTATCCTCCTGTAAGACTTAATTCAACAGGGCTTGTCAATCAACTGACCAGGAGCCCACACCCCAGGAAATCTGACTCACCTAAAGATAATGGTAAGGAGATGCGAGATCCTTCCCAGGAGCCCCCCCCACACACACACACACTATGGCTGCTTAAGGCACCTCCCTCTCAGCAGCACTTCTAAGTCTGCCTGCATCCTGAGTTCAGAACAGTGCAATTTTCCTTTTCTTCTGGATGCTGCCTGAAAGCCTAAGCGTGCTTTCCAGGACACTGTGGGATCCTCACTATTTATCTGAAGCCACGACTTCTGCCATGTATGATCTTGGCACTCTCCACTGCTAAACATGGTGGCTTCCTCTGCCCTCAACTCAGAAGGCATGGATTTTCTTCATCTTTGTCGTCTCTCCCCATCCCGCCACTGCTGGGAATGACAGCTTCTCTGTCTTGTTTTTCTTCCAAACTCTCATAGCTCCCTTTGGAGTTCATCTCTACATTCTTTTATTAATGAGCCTAAGATCCCAGAAAGTGACCTTGATTTTCCTGGTAATAGTTAACAATCAGAGTAAATGTAGGTGATTCATACACTCTACACAAAAACATAAGAACTATCAAGTTTAACAAACTGTAGTTATAGTCGTACCCAAGAGACACTGCTGAAGTTTTAACAACAGGGTGGTTAAAAGTCAGCGAATGGAAAAACAGATACTAGACAAAAATCTTGTCCACAAGAGCCTGTTAGAAGTAGTTAGTTATTAGAGTCCATAGTTTGAGCTCTACTTCATTAGTTATACTTTAGTGCAAAACTTCAACCTCTTTCAGTAATAAAATAAGCAGGAAGAAAGGAAATATAAAAATTTAAAAATCAAATTACTACATTTTGATGATATATTTATGGATAATAGAATCTGAAATTGGAAAACATGTTACTCACGGGCACAGCAACATTTCTAAGAATTGATTCCCACCTACCATAAAGCTCCCCTCAACACATTTCAACCAATTAATATCATACAGACTGCATTCTGTGAGTACAGTAATTTTACCTTCAATGTTTATTAAAGAGAACCTGCAAAAAATGTTTATGTTTAGAAATTTAAAAGACATTTCTAAGTTAGTTACTCCCTGGTCAAAAAATTAAAAAAGAAACAACTTCAATCTTAGGCACAAAAAGGCAGATACAGAAGAGGTAGCACTAGAGTAAAATGCACAGTTTAACACACACATATATGTGTTGTTGAGAAAGAGAGGCTCAAAACGAATAAGCTACACATAAAAATGCAGAACAAACTTGAGAAAGAGTGGGATATGAGACCAGAAATCAGTGAAATAATAAGAGATGATCAGTAAGGCCAAGCAAAAGATGAGCTACTAGCAAGAGGGAAAAACAAAAGGATAAAGGAGTAAATAATATATTTGCAATAAAAAGAAAACAGCTATGATACTGGACAGCAGGAGTGAGAAGACAATGGGAAGAAGCCAAGTAGGTCTGCATAACCAGGATATCACAACTTACGCAGGAAAACAAAAACAAACAAAACCCCCAAACTCTCTCCTGGTCACCACTCAGTACTCTCCTGGAAGGTATTATTCTTCTCATAGAGCATTAAATAACACTCACCCTCTCATTTCTTCAGTAAATATGACATCAATTTACCTTGTACAAGTTCTTTCCATGTGTGTGAAAATGACCCATTTTAAGCCTGCACAACACAAGCACTACTGACCAGTGTAGCAAGTGGGAGAGCAGCGAAGTCGTAGGACCGGCAAAACCACATCATCTTATCAAAATAGTATTTCCTCAAATGAGCAAAGTTACACTTGCCCCTGAATAGATAGTTACTGGGCACTGTGTGTCATGTTTTGTGGTAGTCCCTAGCTGCTGGCACAATTCCTGCCATGACCCAACCCCTCACATCTAGTGGGGATTTAGAAGCAATTAAGCGAACAGAAGATTGAGCACAGAACACATCTGGAAACACACAAGGACCACCTAACAGACTGGTAGCCCAGGAAAAAAGATAAGAAGTATTTAGGTCTAAAGTTCCAAAGGGTCCCATCTCATACAAGTGAAGAATTATTTCTCAGAGGGGAAACAAGACCCAAAGGTGTGGCAACAGCAGATCCAGCAAACATAAGAAGGTTCTGAAAAGCTACAGTGGCGAACAGGCAGGAAAGAAGGAAGGTCACACGCAAGAGGAGCATCAAGCACCAAATGAGCTCCACCCACTTATTTGGTAAAGTTTAAAGGACCCAAAGAAGCTGTGAGAATGAAGATGCATGCACTAAAAGGAGGCTACTTTACAAAGGAGGCCGACTTTACAAAGCTGTCATTTTACTTTTGTCTAACAGAATACAGAAATGATGGAATGGCCAGAACCACTGGCCAGCTCCCAAATAACCACACAGAGACTTAATAGTAATTATAAATGCTCAGCTGATCGCTTAGGCTGGTTACTAACTAGTTCTTACAGCTTAAATTAACCCATGTTTCTTGACTATTCCCTACCACTTGGTGGTAACTTTTATCAACACAGCCTGTTCATCTTGCCCCCACCCTCACCCCAGGCGACTCCACTCTCTTTTTTGTTTGCAAGTCCTGCCTAGCCTTTTTCTGTCTAGTTATTGTCCAGTCAGCTCTTTATTAACCAATGAGAGTAATACATATTCACAGTGTACAAAAAGATTGTTCCACAGCACATAGCTATCCAGAGAAAGCCTCGATTTCTGCTTAATTAAGATCACTGAGAACATATAAATACACACATGTCCATCTATGCAGAGGTTGTTACATCATAAAATCTTTAGTAGGTGTGAAGAGAAAAAAAATCATCCTATTTTAAACTCTCCTCAGACTCAGCATAAATTGTTAAATTGAAATGAGATAACTAGAAATTAACACAAAGAGACACAGCCAGATAAAATATGCACTAGAATTTGGAAAATCAAAACCAAACAAACAAACCAACAACACAACAGAGAAAACACTAGTCCTTAATGTGTTCAAACCACATTTTTATTAGCCTAAAACCATTATAATAGCATGCTGGTTAGCATAATAAATCTCTTACTCTGAAGGCTAAGAAAACGTTTATTATGGAAAATTTAGATCAATTAAAATTATGTGTATCTTTGCAAAACAGTTTATTCAATAATTTCTTAGCACCTAATATATCAAAATCAGGGCACATAAATGTATTTCCAATTTACTTTCTCAAGAAAAATTTCATGTTTATATTAGAAACTACAAAAGTACAACACTTAATATGAAGATTATATTTTAAGGAACCAGTTAATATAAAAACTGAGTTTGGTTTGATTTTTCTGTAATAAATTTAATATAGATGTTTTTTCAGATTTATAGGATACAAGTCCAACTTTTCCCTATTATATTATCTTAATAACTTATTTTCAATTCTTTACAAAGGAAATATACTACTAGCAAGGACTAGAATATTTAAAAGTCACAACATCCTTTCTTAAGAATGATGCAAATATCTTACAACAGAAAAATCTCATAGTATTGTTTCCTTTCCCAATTAAATATTGTCTAGGTTCATTCGCTATCGAAAATAGAAATCAAATCTTCTTGTCTCAAAAGCATATGGCTTAAAAACGTTCTATGAACTTTGCTCTGTCCTTATTGCTGCTTTTGAAAGCGAGCGATCAAATCAGGAAAGAGGGAGAAGCACAATTCTCATAACTTCCTTCCCCCAACACAGAAGGCTGCTGTATTGGCTCCCACGTAGGAGCTATAATTGTAATTGCTTTGGCCCTTCCGAAACCCTCCGCCCAGACCATCTGAACCATTCAGCAGGTGGTGGAGGAGGATAAACTCAAGTCTGCAATAGCTGGTCAATAATGTAATCATAAGGAACCAAAGATGACTTTAAGTGTATAACAGGAAACATAACTTTAATGTTTTCCTTTTTAAATTGATTTAGTCTGGGGCAGGCCTTTTGCATGTTTACACAAGGAGCAGCTCATGTTGAACCATTTACTGCTCATTGCTGAATAGGCATATCTTGGGAATTCAATGTAAAGTAGCAAAATTCATTCACTTATAGTTCAATTGAGATCTACAAAATGCTAACAAGCCAGAAAATAGGAACGTAAAACCAAGTACAACTTTTGTGTACTGAATAAATTAAATATCTACATATTTATCACCAATTCTGCACAAATGACAGCAATCTGGAAAGTAAATACGGCAGAAGATAAAATGGCTGACCGTGGTTCTTGGATGCATGACTCAGGGCAGGACGCACTTGGGCTGCAGGAGAACCACTGAGAAGCAGGGAGGAAATGCTGGATGCCCCATGGACAGTCTGATTCAGTAGGGCACAGCTGGGCTTCAGAAGCACTGCTCCCCTTTCCTCCCCTTCCCTGCAGTATGCATTTAAAATCACTACAGAGTTCTTAATTAAGGAGTCTTTAAAAAATTTTGTTATAAGTTAACTTCTAACTAGCTTCTATATTGAGAAGAAATCTAATGGGGACATTTATAAAGTTAAATTACAACTGAGCTGAGTGGACCGTGAGGAGTCCAGGGGGTCTAAATTGCAATCAAACAAAGACAATTCCTTTCCTATCTTAACATATTCACTTCACTAACATGCTTCTCTGTGTCATCTAAATTTTGTTTTCTTTAATAATATAGTTTCATTCCATTAGAATTATACTATCAAACTCTAGTGTGTCTGGAAGAAAAAACACATAATTACATAAAAATGACGTTGAGGATAAAACGACAGCACCTTGCTGTTGTCTTCAAGTGATACTATGAGATCACCATCCACAGGGTTCACAAAGACCACGATGCTGATACTTTAGGTAAGACATTTCCGAAACAGCTTAGTCCAAAGCTACACCTTGACTATACATTCAGTCAATTGTCACCTATGTCCTATACAAAACACTATTAGAAACAAAGCTTTAAGATATAATATGCTATTGAAATTAACTGTGTTATACAGTTGGTGAAAAACTGTAAGACATCAAGCTGAGTAAGATAAAAATAGTACCACCAAGGCTACAATTAGAACTTATTTCAACTAAAACGCCTTAGAAGGAAAAACACTTAAGATCTGGCATGCAATAATCCAACTACTTTAAATGTAAAATTGTGTTAATTTATAATATATGGGCATTTTCAAGCCCACAAATACCACAAAATTGTTTCTGAAGAACAAAAACCACAGGTTAAGATTCTCTATACACACATTGGTCATAAGTTATTCTTTTTATTAAGGAAAAAATTTAATTATGTAATAAGAGAGATGCAGAGAAGAGAAAAAGTATTTTTTTTTCTTAATATCATCATCTGATCTCCAGCCTTAGTAGGATCCTAATCATTTTAGGATTACTTCAGTCTTAGAGAACTACATCTGAATTATCAGGCTATGACAGGTAGAGTATAACTGGCTGAGCTGAGGTTGTCTATGTGGATGGGTAATCCCAGAGCATTTTAAAACTCAGGTTCACATTAATTATAGAAGATCGGTATGGAAAGCGCACACTAGGCTATGCAGACTTAAGTTGCAGCTTGAATGCATTTTTATAGTATTGTGATAACACAACTACCAAATTCAGATGGTAAAAGGTTTACATGATTTAATTCACAAGGAACAAGCATACCATATCTACCATTACTTGCTGAATACTAATTTGGAATATAATCATCATCATTTAACAGTTGAATATTTTAAAATAATTGCTTAATCTGACCATATTTATGTTTATGTATATGACAACTAAAATATCAATATATACATAACAATCATAAAATCACCTTAATCTGGTCTACCCAAAAATTTGAAACAGTTATAAATTACAAGTTGTACCCTTACCAGCCTACGGCCATTTTCCACCACAGAGACACATTAGAGATCACAGTACAGATACAGTTCAGACCCTTTACTGAATAACTACACATCTGCATCCCATTTTATGTGAATAAATGGCATACACATCATTCTTGATGGCTGCATAGAACTTCCCTTTGTGGCTAGTCCTGAGGTTGCAAGAGCAGGACAGCTGCCCCTGCCGGCCACTAGTTACAACACTCAAAACAGCAGGCCCTGCACTTCACCTGGGCAGCCCAATAGAGCCAACTCACTTGGCAGAGATGTGGCTGAGGAAGCCTGTTGTGAGCATGGACGAGCTGAGCTGTTCCCATTACTTATCTGTCATGTGGCGGCATGGATGGGGGAGAGTTCCCCCCTCACCCCCTGCCCATTAATGCCTGAGGTAGGTGGGAGAGCTAGCAATGAGGTCACAAGGGCAGGAGAGTTGTCTCTGCCTCTCATCAGCTGCAGCACTCACAAGAGCGGCCCCTATCCCACACCTGGGCAAAAGAGTAGCGCTGGCCTGAAGGTGCAAGTGCAGAACTGACCCTGGGGACAGAAAAGCAGAGGGACTGGCTCTGCCCCTTGATCATCACTTCAAGGGGTGAACTAGGCAAAGCAATGCAGGAGAGCTCATCCTGGTGGTGAGGAAGCAGGAGGGCTGGCAGGCTGAACAACCATGCAACTACCCAGGCCCAGAACCATGGTTGACTTGGCCCACCCCAACATGCACCACATCTATGATCTGCTGGAGCAGGTGAAGGGACCCATCCTGAAAACCCAAAGCTGCCAGATATCCACAACACATGGCAACAGCACGGTAACCAAGAGAAGCCCCAGAGAGGGCCCAGCATCTATAGTGTAGCAGAGACCAGAAACCTTGAACCAGACCAATGACTCTTTGTAATGAACACTTGCAAGAAAACATATATGGATTCAGGGGTTTGCTGTAAGACTCACTCTACAGCTTCCATGATGAGATTGGTTTTTCCATCTATTTTTCCTTCTCTTAAATGTTATTTTTTTTGGGGGGGGGGTTGCAAAGGCAGAGGGTGGATACGAAGGGATGGGGAAATGAATGGGATGGAGGTACATAGTGTGAAAGACTCAAAGAATAAAAACAAGAAAGTAAAAAGCAGGAATTTCCCTTTGTGGACATTGTAATTAAATCACTGTCTACAATTAAGCATTAGTATTGCTTAAGTCAGGTCAATTATATATAATCAATAATCTTTCCTATTTATGCCTCCAAATAACCTATCCTAAATCCAACACAGCTTATCACTAAATGTTCTTAGTCTGTGGTCTGAAAATAAAGAAGCATACAACTGTCACACTGTATCATTAAAGGCCTTACTATAGTGTAGCTACAAATGCACCCATATGTTCATATGTCCACTTGACTTGCACTGGCAGTGTGGTCTCGAGAGGCTGCAGGACGTCTGTGTCTGGCCTGCAGAGAAGTCAGCCCCACGCCTGGAGCACTTCCCTACAGCCAGCTTTTCCTCCAGGTCTGCTAAGATTTGGGCAAGCAGTTCTACAATTCTGCCATCAGAGCCGCGAGTAGCTCCTACTGCCTTGGCTTACCAGCAATGATGGGCATGCAGAGCTCAAACCGGAAGTCCAAACAAACCTGCCTTGCCCGAAGTTGCTTTTTGTGAGGACTTTTGTAACAGCAATAAAAGCAGTAATTCATATACACTGGGAAGCGAGATTTCATTTTCAACATTTATATACTCAAACTCTGGGGAAAATGCTGATTTAAAAATCCTATCTGCAAGGTAGACTGAGGAGACCTAAAAATATGTGAGTGTCTCTTGTAGAGTAATAACTGGCAGTCCCAACACAGAACCACCTCTTTTGGCCATCAAGAAAATTACTCAATTATAAAAAATAAATATTTTAATGAAAATGAGAGGTAGCTATTTAAAATAAAGACCCTTAATTACAATAATGCTGCTAGGTATAGTTATGGACCCTATACATTAAAGATGTTTGAACTTTAATAACCTGGACCACACCAGTGTCACAATTGGTAGCAGAGCACTGATCATAATATAAAAGCCACCAAACACATGCAAGGAATTACAGCACATCACACATCAAACACTCTGGCCTGGTGCTCCCTTCCTCTAATCCTCCTGACAGGAAATGGTCCACACAGCCTCCGAGGTGACCGGACACATTTAAAAGAAGCCCCTGTTACAACAGCTCCTGGACGCTGCGGCTTCCACCAGAAGGCAGAACAGCTTCTGCCAGGACCACTGCGCCGCACTCGCAGTCGGCAGCGCCAGCCGGAGCCACACCGAGGAGGTACTGTAGCTGCACAGCACCATTTTCTCTCCAGTGAACTAGAGAACAGAATGAGTCACAAAAAATTGTATTCTCATATTGTGTATTATATAACAGGCAAATATACGCAAAATGGAAATGATTCAACCATTTTATTTTAGTTTGATATGAAGCTAAGTGTCATAACATTTTAAACTGTATCATCCTATGAAACAGCTTGTCACCTGAACCTGAAATAATATTTTTAGTACAAGAATAAACTTCATAAAATTTCTTTCTCACATAACTGTACTTGAACATGGACAGTGTACAAATGTTTCTGTTACATTGTTAAGTATTTTGTTTTTTAAAAAAATTCTACATTTCTGAGGATGTATTTTCAAATAAAATAATTGAAATTAGACAAAATACAGATCTAGATAAAAGCAAAACTTTCCAGAAGAATGCTTGATACAATACATATATATTTATATTCAATTATATATATTAAAATTTTCTTATTTCACAATTTAACTATTTTTTACAGCATAACTTGCAACTATACCAGAATGAATGAAATTACAAGAGATTTTCTTTTTGAACATTACAATGATGTCTCTTCTGCCATTAAAACTGAATAAATGATATTATAATTCTGTAATCCTATGCATTTGTTTATGTCTTCTGGATCTGGGGAAATTCTAAGTTCAGTGGTACTATACCTCAGTTTTATCAGGTGTTTGTTAAAATCACCTGAAAAGACTGAGGTTATGTCTCACTGAACACCAGCTTCATGGATTCTATTCAACGCAAAGTGACTGAAACTGTACTCAATGCAAAACCATGCTACCTCAGTGTATTTGATGAGCCGATAAATAGAGGACATGGATTCCTTCCACTGCCGTGTCATCCCTGGAGGACAGGTGATTAGGTGAAAGGAAACACACTCCCAGAATTCAAGGCACTATTTCTTGTGGAATTCTGTGTTCTCTGTTTTTTAAATACCAAATACACATGTATATGACAGTTGTCACTGAGTAACTGAAGCGATAAACACTATGGATTGGAACTGCCTCCAATGCTAATGTTGTAGCCACAGTTACTAAGGTTCACTGATGTCCAAGGGGATCTGCATGAAAAGGAGCGCAGAGGATAAGTGTTTACTACTTGATATTAAAATGTTAGTCTGTGTCTAGATTATGCTCTAACTTTGCTCAAAATTGTTGATTTTTATTTTTTGTTTGTGTTGCTTTGGCTCATAATCTATGACAAGAAAATTTACAGGTTAGAAATACATGTTGAAAAAAGTATTTACAAATTAAAAACTGAAATTGACATTGAGTTTTAATTCAAAACTGAAATTTACATTTAGTGGGCTTTTGTTTTTGTTTTTTTGGTCCCCCCCACTTCCAACATTTAGTTTTCTTAAAACTTATCAATGATTATAAAAGCCAGGCCAGGACAGTTAACCTTTGGCATACAGGGTATTGTAGGCAGGAATGAAGGGTGCAGGGGTGCTGGGTGTATTAATGTGGCTGTGTAATATGTACAAATGATTAATATTCTCTCCTATGGAATATAGAACATCAAAAAATAAATCAAGCAGAAATAAGAAAACACTAAATGGCCATTTTACTACCTTGACCACAAATCAGTGTTCCTCACTACTTTTCTCATATCCAGTTCTGACCAAAGTTCAGAAATTACAGGGAAAAGTACATCGGACTAAGGAATGGTTTCAGTGCAGTGGATACACAGCTTCTAGGAAAAGGACAATCATTTCCAGAACATAGAAACCTGCACTGTCTACCCTAGAACAGTAACATCAGCAGACCCAGTAACAGAGGAAGAGTGTGGGGGTAGTAGTCATGCACACTGGTACTTTAGTAAATAACTGTTAACCTACCTTGGCGTGGGAAGTACAATGTGCTTTTTGAGTCAGCATGTCACTTCACTGCTGAGTACAAGACACATTACTGTGCGTATGTAGTAAATATGAGTATGATCCTTGCTTCCTAGTTTTTTTTCTAATGAGCTTCTCAGTGGTAGAGATATGAGGCTCTTGGCTGAAAATGGCTACTAGTCAACACAGGCTACAATTGTAACTAAATGGCCCACACTGCATATCACATTTACAAGTTTGCTAAAAAGACATGTAAAAAAAGTACGTGTATCCATCCACATATATACTGTCATGTATCCATCCACATCCATAAATAGCCATAGGAAACAAACCTACAGGAAGCTATTCAATTATAACACTCAATTGCTGCTATCACCAGAGAAAATATATTACTTTATGCCAGGCACTTAAGAGAACAAAAAGGATTTCACTGTTTTCTAGAGATCTGCCTGGCATGTCAGTAGGCAGGGTAAATAAGCGTTACATTCCAATGTTCCGCAGGTTTAAAGCCATACATTTATTTTAGATACATTTTAGCTGTTTATGCTGTGTGCGGTGGCCGGGGGTGAGTGGAGAAGTGGCAACCCGAGGACAACTGTTGCCAGCTGGTTATCTCCTGCACCGTGCAGGCCCCAGGATCAAACTCAGAATGGGGGCAAGCTCCTTTACTTGCTGAGCCGTCTTGCTGACTCTTTGGGTATATTTTAAAGGTACATTATGCCTTTTCTTTTTTATGTTTAAGCCCACAAAAGTTTATATATTAAGTTTGCACGAAAACATTAGTGCCTTAATGAAAGAATCCAATCAGCAGCTGATGCATTCCACGTCCAGGACATTACAAAACCCAAGGACATTTGAGAGTACCATAAGATGGATTTATTCTTTTCCAAATTAAGGAACTCATGATAGGATCTGAACATATCCTCCTATTCTGGTTTCATTCCAGTATGAATTATAGGAGCAAAGTTAACTCAATGTATGGAAAAACACACTTTAAAAAGGTTCTACAGTGTGTGACAGTGAGCTTAGAGCCACTTTGAGACCATTACTAAGGAAGCTTCTGGCAACAGACACATATTCATGGAAACTTATATCCTGCTACAGGAAGCCACAAAAGATGTAGTTACTTTAGTCAGAGCCAAATGTAAATCTCAATCCCTCAACCAGATCAGCTGAGGATCATGACAAGGGCTACAATTCTGCCAATAGTATTTTAAAACAAAGCTTTTGGGCAAGTTCCTCTATATACTCACTCTTCTGAGTCAGTCTGATTGTAAGGGGAGTTATTTGAAGCCAACACCAAATATTGTAAGATTAGGGACATAACATCATAGATAATGAAACATACTTGACAAAAACCAACACAATGACAATTTGGAGAACATTTATATATTCAGAATTAGAAGGAAATCAGAGACAGAGAGGGAAAGACAGCATATTTGGGGGGTAATTTGTAGAATTTAATGCCAATACCACATCTGGAGACTACAGCTCCCTATTAAGATAGAAGTTTTAGGAAACTACAAAAGAAAATAATGATGGAAATGGAGCTACATTCACCAACAGAAAAGAAAGCTTATGATGACAATTCCTGAAAAATACTTCCCTCTATTTAAAATTAATTTTATGTGTGTGAGTGTTGGCTAGGGGTCACAGAGGGTGCAGGGTCCCCTGGAACTACAGTTACAGACAGATATAAACCACCTTGTGGGTGCTAGGAGCACCCGGTCCTCTGCAGGAGCAGCTAGTTCTCTCAGCTGCTGAGCCCTCTCGACACCCTGCACACTGTCATGCTTACACATACACCCCTGTATGAGACACCCTGCACACTGTCATGTTTACACATACACCCCTGTATAGAGACACCCTGCACACTGTCATGCTTACACATACACCCCTGTATGAGACACCCTGCACACTGTCATG
>PVIU01009065.1:57916-78931 GCA_004026605.1 Ondatra zibethicus | reverse complement strand
ACAAGTTTGCATTCCCACCAGCAATGGATGAGTGTTCCCCTTACTCCACATCCTCTCCAGCATAGGCTATCCTTGGTGTTTTTGATCTTAGCCATTCTGACAGGTGTAAGATGGTATCTCTAAGTTGTTTTGATTTGCATTTCCCTGAATGCTAAGGAAGTTGGACATGACCTTAAGTATCTTTTGGCCATTCGAACTTCTTCTGTTGAGAATTCTCTGTTCAGATCATTACCCCATTTTTTAATTGGGTAATTTAGAATCTTAATGACTAGTTACTTGAGTTCTTTATATATTTTGGAGATCAGACCTTTGTCTGATGTGGGGTTAGTGAAGATCTTCTCCCATTCAGTAGGATGCCTTTTTGTCTTAATGACTGTGTCCTTTGCTTTACAGAAGCTTCTCAGTTTCAGGAGGTCCCATTTATTCATTGTTGCTCTTATTGTCTGTGCCACTGGGGTTTTACATAGGAAGTGGTCTCCTGTGCCCATGTACTGCAGGCTACTTCCCACTTTCTCTTCTATCAGGTTCAGTGTGGTAGGATTTATATTGAGGTCTTTAATCCATTTGGACTTGAGTTTTGTGCATGGTGATAGATAAGGGTCTATTTTCATTCTCCTGCAGGTTGACATCCAGTTATGCCAGCACCATTTGTTAAAGATGCTTTCACTCTTCCATCGTATAATTTTAGCTTCTTTGTCAAATATGAGGTGTTCATAGGTTTGTGGATTAATATCTGGGTCTTCGATTCGATTTCATTGGTCAACGTCTCTGTTTTTATGCCAATACCAAGCTGTTTTCATTACTGTAGCTCTGTAATAGAGTTTGAAGTCAGGGATGGTAATGCCTCCGGAAGTTCCTTTATTGGATAGGATTGTTTTGGCTATCCTGGGCTTTTTGTTTTTCCCTATAAACTTAGTTATTGTTCTCTCAAGGTCTGTGAAGAATTTTGTTGAGATTTTGATGGGGATTGCATTGAATCTATAGATTGCCTTTGGTAGAATTGCCATTTTGACAATATTGATCCTACCAATCCAGGAACATGGGAGATCCTTCCATTATCTGGTATCCTCTTCTATTTCTCTCTTCAAGGTCTTAAAGTTCTTGTCAAAAGTGCAGGCTTGGTAGATGCAGCTCCATGGAACAAAGGAAACCCTGCTGCCCTGCGCTCACCACCTTGTCCCCAGGGCCTCAGCCCTGAAGCAGGCTGCTTTGTGAGATCCTAGGACCCCGCAGATGGAAAGAGGAGCTTGGGGGCAAGCTGGGGTGGGATAGCAGAAAAGCCAGTAGCCGGGAGAAGCCCTGCAGCCAAATGGCCAGAAAGTTTAGGGTGATGGAGGGTGCCTGTACCCGTTTCCGGGGTGTCTGGGCAGGCGCCGGGTGGGGACACACTTACCGTCCAGATGGTTCTGCTGGTACTAGATCAGGCCCACTTGCTGGCCAAGGACCTCGCAGGCAAAAGCTCGGGCTTGGTAGATGCTGCTCTGTAGAACAAAGGAACCCCTCAGTGACAACAAGTAAAACAAGTAAAAACAAATGCCCGATGAGGCTCCATTGGAGAAAGCCAATGTTCCTTTGCCAGTGGTTATCAATTACAGATAGCTTCTTGGTTAGGGGTGGGGCCCCATGTTTACTTCCTCCACTGGGTGCTGGACCCTCATCTTACTTGAACCTGTACAGGCACTGTGCATGCTTCCATAGTTTCTGTGAGGTCATACATGTGTCAATTCTTTTGTGTCTGGAGGATGCTTTCCTTGGAGCCAACTATCACCTCCGGCCCTGTTAATCATTACCTTCTCTTGTGCATAGGTCTCTGAGCCCTGATGGAGCTTTTTTCCCTACTTTATCCCTTTCTCCCACCCCCTTCCCAAATAATCCTTTCACTCTAGTCTTTTCTGTGTCTCTCTCCAACAATATATTCTATTTCCCCTTCCTTGTGAAATTCTCTCTCCCTGTGTAATTCCTTAATAGGTACCTAATCTCTGTGTTTCTGCTTTAGTAGCATACATATCAAAGGCTTAAAAACTAACACCACATGAAAGAGTCTGCTTTACCTCACTCAGAATGATTTTTTTCTAGTTCCATTCATTTACCTGTAAATTTCATTTTTTAACAGCAGAATAATAGTCCACTGTGTAAATGTACCACATCTCATTGCCGATCTGTTGATTGACAGCTAGGCTGTTTCAGTTTCCTTCAATTATCAGAGCAGCAGTGAATGTGGATTTCTAAGTGTCTCTGGAATAAGATGGACAGTCTGTTGGGCACATGCCCAAGAGTTGATGTACCTGGATTTTCAGGCAGATGGATTTTCCTCTTTCTGAGGAACAGCCACACTGATTTCCATAGTGGCTGTGGCAGTTGGAATTCCTATGAGCAATGAATAAGTGTTCTCCTTTCCCCAGAATCTTGCCAGTGCGTGCTGTCATTTGTTTTATTGATCTTGGCCATTCTGACTGGAGTAATATGAAATCTCAAAGTAGTTTTAATTTTTGTTTCTCTGATGGCTAAGAATGTTGCATATTCATCTTTTGAACACTGCTCATCCAATTCTGTACCCCAATTTTAAATTCAGTTATCTCTTGCTGTTTAAGTTTTTTATCTTTGTTTTTTATGTATTTTAGATACTAACCCTCTATCAGATGTCTAAGTGGTAAAGATATATTCTGTTTCATAGCCTACCACTTTGTCTGAATGATGGTGTCCTTGCTATGCAGAAGCTTTTCAGCTTCATGAGGTCCCATTATTGACTGTTGGTCTTAGTGCCTGTGGCAATGGTGTCCTGTTCAGGGGGTCTTCTCCTGTGCCAGTGAGTTCAAGTGTATCCCCTACTTTTCCTTCTGTTATCTTTGGTGTATCTGTTCTTATGCTGAGGCCCTTGATCTCTCTGGACTTGAGTTTTATGCAAGGTGATGAATGTAAATCTGTCTTCATTCTTCTACACGCAGCCATCCAATTTGATCAACACCATTTGCTAAAGATGTCGACTTTTTACCAGTGTTTACTTTTTGACTTCTTTGTCAAAAACCAGGAGGACTATGTCTGGGTCCTCAATTCAGTTCCATTGATCAAAGTGTTCCAAAAGTTTGGATATGTTGTTTTCATTTTTAAAAGGTTTTAATTTCCTTCTTGATTTTGGTCTTGACCCATTTACTTCTGTTATTGATATCCAACTTTAGTCTATGGTGGTCAGATGCAGGGCATTTCAAGCTTCAGTTTTCTTATGTCTGTCTAGACTTGCTTTATTTCCTAATATGTGGTCAGTTTTAGAGAAAGTCCCATGAGCTGCTGAAAAGAAAGTTTTGGGTTTTTTTTGTTGTTGTTGTTGTTGTTTGTTTATTTATTTGTTGGGGTGAAATGTTCTATAGATATCTGTTAGGTTCATTTGGATTTATAATGTTATTTAACTCCAGCATTTCTCTGTTTTGTGTCTGTGGGGGGATTTTTTTGTTGTTTTTGTTTTGTTTTGTTTGTCTAGTGACCTGTCTATTGACAGGGAGGTGTATTGAAGTGAGCCACTATCACTGTATGAGGGTCAATACGTGATTTTAGCTATATGAACTTGGATGCCCTTTGGTTGGTTTATCAATGTCTAGAATTGTCTTAAACACCGGAGATTCATTCTTTTTGTAATCCGTTAGTGAGGCTTAGCACTAAGGTTTTTGTTTGAAATCCTAAATTTTTCATTTACAGTTTTCTCAGTTTTGTTTTTCTTTAGTGAGTTTATTTTTTTCTTTCATATCTTGAACTGTTTTCATTATTTCACTCAACTGTTTCTTTGTGATCTCACAGTCTTCAGTAAAGGGTTTTTTCATATTCTCTGTAAGGTCCTTGAAGATACAGTTGCTATGCTGAAGTCCTTGTCTTGGGCTTCATCTGTAGTGTATTTCCTAAAGACTACCATGATAGTATTGCTGGGTTCTAGTATGGGGTGCTGACTTGACTGTTTATATTTCTCTTTTTTGTGCTGGGGTCTAGAAATCAGGGTTTATGGAGTTTAAAGTGTCAATGTGTTAATATCTGGTCCAGTCTTTTGGAGATAGGTGTTCCGTGTTTTTGGTTCCTGTTACCCTCAGAATCCTAGGCAAGTGTGGTAGCTTGCAGTCTTGCTGGTAGGGAGTGCTTCCACTATCTACTCAAAAGTCACATCACAGTTTTTCATAAAAAGGGAATGAGCTCAATCAAATGGACTTAGATCTTTTTCACTTATATGCCTTTTATAGTTTAGTATGATTGCACACATCAGTGTACATTAATTTACAAATTAATGAGATTCAGATACATCTATACATACACACATTACATTAATCATGTGCCTCCAGCTATGTGCAGAGATGGTTCACTCCATTGTATTCTTTTCCAAAATATTCTAGTTCCTTTGTCTTTTTGTATAAATTTTTTTATTTTGTATTTTTTCTTTTTTTCCTTCATTCCTTCTCTTCCTCCCTTCTCTTTCCCTTCTTTCCCTTCCCTTCCCCCTACTCACTCTGTAGCCCAGGCTACTCTGAAACTTGATGACATTTTGCTTCAGCTTCTTGAGTCTCAGGATTGCAGTTTATAACTTCATTTTATTTTGTTTTATTTCGCTTTAGTTTGGGTTTTTGAGACAGGGTCTTTTCTATTTAACATGTGCTGGCCTGGAACTTATGGTCTTCCTTCCTCAGTTTCCCAAGTAGTATGGTTACAAGTATGTGCTTCCATAGCCTGCTTTTATATATATTTTAGGGTAATCGTGTGTGTGTGTGTGTGTGTGTGTGTGTGTGTCTATTTGCAAAAACAAAAAAAAAAACCAAGAAACTTAAAATGTTGTAATTTCAATGGGAATTGTGTTAAATCTCTATTTTTTAAGGATGAAGTTTCTTAGTAGGGAGAATTGAGTTTTTCAGTCCCTAACACAGTATGTCCCTCTAGTTCCAAAGATTTCATTAGTGTTTTGTAGTTTTAGTGGCAAATTATAACATGTTAAATTGAAGTCTTCCTTCCTTTCTTCCTTCCTTCCTTCCTTCCTTCCTTCCTTCCTTCCTTCCTTCCTTCCCAGAATTTTTCTGTATATAATTTGTGCTGCCCTAAATTTTGTGCTTCCCCGTGTTTCAGCATAATGAGTGTTAGAATTTTAGACATGCTACTGTAGTTACAATTTTGGTGACCATGTGTTTATTGAAAATATATATTTGTACTTCATTTTTATTTCTTCCATCCTAAAATCTTAACTGAACTCATTAGATTTAGGAGTTATCTTTAGGTTCTTTGGCAATTACTTATTTATTCATTTATTTCCGTAGTAGTGGTGTGTGTGTGTTTTGCTGTCGTTATCCATGAGGTTGCATAGCAGAAATGGGGGCATAAAGATCATAAATTCAAGGTCATCCTCAACCATATGGAGTTTGAAGCCAGCTTGCACAGCATGAAACCTATCTCAAAACATGTGTGTGGGAAGTCGTATTTTACTGCTTCTTTTCTGGTGTGTGTGCTTGTTCTTTCCTCCTTGCACTTTGCATTACTGATTGAACTCTCGGCATTGCATTTAATAAAAAATGTACAAAGAGAAAATTTCTTAATTATCTTCTTAGCATTAAGTTGAAAGAGTTTTCTCTTTTACATCAAAGAGATTTTTCAATACCAATTGGTGTTATCTCTTTCCCCACCTATCAGTGTTGGCTAATGAGAGGAAGAAGGTAATGTGTGTCAAATTCTTCCTTTCAAAACCTGAGCTTTTAAGTTTTTCTTTTTAACAGCACATCTTGATTTAAAGACTGTGCACTAAAGTATCACATTAGAGCACCGAGGAAAACCTCTTAATTTGTTTGGTGACTTTTAGCTTGTCTGTCTCTTTCAATACAAATACTATTGATGTTTGTGACTAGCTGGTAACAAGGGTCCATGTTCATTCACCATTTAATATTATATTATTTGAAAGATTAGATCTGCTTACAACATCAAGATTTTATTTGTAAATAATATCCAATTCATTGTTTGAGTGCTTCTTTGATACTCAGAGTCTTTGCTCATTCTCATCTGTGTCTCTTCCTGAGAGGACATGGATCTTCCTTAGAGGGCTCAAGCCTACGGGCTTAAGTGACCTCCCATAACTGCACCTCTCCATAAGACTTGCACAAAAAAGTAAGATTCTATCCTAATTGTTATGAACCACTCCTCCTGATGGCTGGTATGGTCCTTGCAATTGATTGTTCGGGATGGCTCTCTCTCTTTCTAGACTGATGTGGTCTTATGTATCTAGTATCATGAGCCGCTGCCACTCCATGCCCTGGCTTAAGTGGTCTTAGCCACTCATCATTGGGAGTGCTATAGTTTAGTGTACTGTCTTGATTTTAACCACAGCATTCCTTGTTTCACAATATAAGGAGAATCCAAGTTGCAGATAAACTGATAAATTTCTTTTTCTTTTTCAGGCAGAAACTTCTTATCCCAAATGGAAGTTGTCCTATTATTCTGAATACGTATTTTTGTCAGAAAGCTGTTGCAAAAGAAACAGTACATGAAGGATACTGTCAGGACACCTCTCTTCCAAGAAGAAATATAACGTTGGCCCAGATGTTTAGAATTGAGGATATAACAAGTAATTCTCCCAGAAATCAGGTAAATTCTCATTGACTTCTAATTCTTACACTTGTAATGATGTTGATCTCTGTATTTCAAAGTAAGGAAATCCATCTTCTGTTCCCAGCTATGTGTGCTAGTGTGTGGTTACCATTATTGTGCCAGAAGATATGAAAACCCAAGAGCATTTAGTCATGGTCTCCTTATAATTTTCTATTACATAGCCTTAGTCTTTATTTCAGTTTATTACAACATGAAAGTGTTCAGTTCTGTGGGGTTATGGTTAGCACATTCTAGGATTGTAAAGTATTTCTCTATTTTTATCTTAGAATCAAGAGTTTTAAGTCTTTATTATGTTCTCTGTTTTCCTGCTATCTATGTCCATTGAGATCAAACTGTATAATTATTTTAGAAGTTATATATAGAGAGAGATTGATTTAATGGAGTTTGGGATAAGGACTCTGAACTATTTTAAAATGGATTTAGAATTTCACAATAATTCAATGGTAGTGGGTAGGGTATATGTTCATGAAGACTCTCAGCTCTGGGAATCTGTTTTCAGTACACTGGCATCAAATTCTCTAATTTACCAGAATCATCTCAGAATAGAATATTGAGATTAAAAGAAAGAAGGAGGGAAATCAGAAAGTAGGTAAAGCTTCGCCCTGCTTTAAACCATTTAAAAAACATCTTCCATTGACTATCAAAAGAAGTATCTGGAAGGAATAATTTGAGGAGGGCCAATGACCTCCACACACATGCCTTATAATACACACAAGTGCACACACATGGGGGCAGGGGACATTAAATTAAATAATAAAATTTAAATTTGTCAAAGTATACTTTTGAACAGTTTATGCTACGTGAAACTATTCAGATATGTTTTGTTAGATAACAGTAACCATGTATCATACTGGTGAAGAATACAGATTTTGAGAGGGCTGGAGAGAAGGCTTAGCATTAAGAGTCTTCTTGCTGCCAGTTGGTGGTGGTACACACCTTTAATCCTAGCAGATTAATTGGGAGGCAGAGCTAAGCGGGTCTCTGAGTTTGAGGCCAGTCTGGTCTACAGAGCTAGTTCTAGTACACAGGCTTACACAGAGAAACCTTATCTCATAAAACAAAACAGAGATAGAGAGATAGAGAGAGAAAGATAGATAGATAGGTAGATAGGTAGATAGATAGGTAGAGAGAGAGAAAGATAGATAGATAGATAGATAGATAGATAGATAGATAGAGAGAGAGAGAGAAAGAGAGATAGATAGATAGGTAGAGAGAGAGAGAGAGAAAGAGAGATAGATAGATAGGTAGAGAGAGAGAGATAGAGAGAGAGAGAGAAAGATAGATAGATAGGTAGATAGGTAGAGAGAGATAGAGAGATAGAGAGAGAGAAAGATAGATAGATAGGTAGAGAGAGAGAGAGAGAAAGAGAGATAGAGTCTGGGCTGCTATTCCAGAGGACCCAAGTTCAGTGCCCAGCACCTACATAGGTAACTGACTGTAGCTGCAGGAGATCCAGTGCCCTCTTTAGTTCTCCAAAGATGCCTGCACACATGGATGTAGTTACCACTGACACTAAAGAAAAATAACATAGTATCTTGGAAACATGTGCTTTGTTTCACATCCTGCCACAGCAGCTTTATGCTAGGTCACATTAAGCCATTTTTCTGTGCCTCAATTTTATCTATGAGAATAGTTCATTGTGAAAATGAATAGTAATATGTAAAGAACAGAGTCTAAAAGATAACAAATATTTCAAAAGTGTCATTGGCTTATGATCTTTGATATTATTGTATAGTTGTTGGGAGAATACATGAGTATTCAAAGTGCTTAAATTAACAGATTACATATTCAAGCATCTAATAAAATGACCCATTTTAATTAAAATGTATTCATTCTTTCTGAACAAACCAAAAAGGAAAACTATCCCCATGAAGTAATTAATAATAGGACTGTCTACTTGGTACTGTTAGTAGAAGAAACTTAGCTGTGCTGCCCTTACCTACCTCCACTCTTCAGCATGCTAGATGCCAGGGCTCCATGTTTGTCTGTATGTTTTTTTAATGTCCTGCTGGTGCCTTGGCAGTTACCTCCTGATGTCACTAGTTTTGGACAGCATGACACTGTAAGCCTAACTGAAATTGCTCCTTTTGTATGTCTTGCACAGATTGCATGTAGTGGCCTGGCTACCACTGGCACAGGCTGGACCCACGGACATGACAAGACAGAACAACATCTTGCATTTGGTACTCCCCTGAGGGATTCTCTTCTGGACATTGTGGAAAGCCAAAGAACTGACCCATGGTCTGGAGTCAGGGTCCAAGTAGTAGTGCAGAGAGTTTACTCCCTTCTCAGCAGAGACAGTGCCAGGAGCCAACAACGGCATACAGAGGAGCATGCAGATTCACCCAGAACGTGGTGAGTAGCAAACATAGACACAGGAGAAAGGAATCACAACAGAGTTCCCAAGAAAGGAAACTGCTCAGAAGAATTCTGGGTATAATTCACTGTATACAGAGACTGTTTTGTCTATATTTTTCTGCATGAAAATTTGGTACATGTGTGTATTGCTCAGGGTTCTCTAGAGGACCAGACTGATAGAATGAATATGGGACTTGTTAGAGCAGCTTACACCCTGTGGTCTAGCTATTCAAACAATAACTCTCTACCAATGGAAAGTCCAATAAATACTCTAGTAGTCCATGGGGATCGTTGTCTCTTCTGATCTTCAGTATATGTTGGAATCCTGAAGAAGTAGGATCTAATGTCACTGAAGGGATGAACTTTCCAGAGAGAGTGAGGGCAAGCAGGAAAAGAACAAAACTCCCTTCTTCCAGGTCCTTTATATAGGATGCCAAGGTGGCCCAGATTAAAGGTGGGTCTTCGATGTCAAATGAACACCCCTGTACACATACTCAGAATCACATGCCTTGTGTACTCCAAATCCACTCATGTTGACAATGAAGATAAGCCACTGCAAATTTAATGACCATATATGACAGTGTGCATGTGGTTGTAATTCATGGTTTTTTTTTTTAACTTTTACTTATTCTTTGTTGGTTTCACATCATGCATTCTGATCCCACTTATCACTCTGTTCCCTTGCATCCATCCTCTGCCCTTGCAACCTCCCCCCAAATCAAAACAAAGTTTAAAAGAAAACTAAATCAAACCAACAAGCAACAAACAAAAGTGAGGCGAAGCTATACTGTGGCCTGTTGAGTCACACACTTTACTCTTTTATCCATTCATCTTTACTTGCAAGTGTTCGTTGCCTTGGGGTCTCTGGTTTCTGCTGTACCACCAATAATGGGCTCTCACCAGTGCCTATGTCATGGAGATCCTGCTGTTTTGTATCTTTAGGTTTGTTCCCTTCTCATGCTCCAACAGTTTATAGATTTGGTGGATGTTGGGATGGGCCAACTCATAGTCCTGGTTCTGGACCTGGGTGGTAGCTGGGTTCGTCAGTCTACCAGCGTTCTCTCATGGTCACTACCCAGACAAGCTCTTCAGCACTGCCTAGCTCACCCAGCGCAGCCTGCAGCAACGAGTGGGACCATTTCTCGTGCTATCAGGTCCTCAGATCTGGTTCACCCACACTCACATCTCTAGAAAAGAATCTAGACCAGCTCTAGAAAAAAATCCCTCAAAGGTATACCCAGCCGCTTGGGTTTTAGTTAATTCCAGATGTAGTCAAGTTGGCAACAAGAATAGCCATCCCAATATAGTATATACAACAAAGGATTTTGTCTCATTTATGTGAGAAGTCTTAGTGTATCTGTCCGGCTACCGTCAGGCCCTGCCATACCTGAAATTGTTACTTTTACTTTCGGTAGCTCATGTTGTAGAAAGCAGTACAAATTTAAGAAATATTCGTAGAGTGCTGGAAAGACAATGGCATGTGGCTACTATACCTAAGAGAGCTATTACGTATCAGTTCTTTAAAAACTGAGTATATGATGGCAATTCGGCATTCTGTGACTCTGAGAGGCTGCTATTTCAAACAGTGTGTGTGATGCTAATAGGATGTCCTGTGGTAATGTGATATTGTGATGATTATTGTGGACTAGAAGTGTGGCTAGTGTAACTAAGAAACTAGAATTTAAATTTTTATCCCATTACTCATTTACGTGTGTGAATGTGTTTCTGTGTGTGGGTGTGTGCATGCTACTGCATGTGTATGGAAGTCAGAGGACTATTTGTGGGAATCAGTGGTCTTACCATCATGATGGTCCTGGGGATTGAACTCAGACTGCCTGCTAAGCTGTCTCAACCCAGTAACTGTTTTTAAGAGGTCTCCTTTGGGTGAGGGGCTACTGTGTAAGGGCTCTAACAGCAAAGGCCACACCCCTGATCCAAAATACTGTGCTCAGAGGGCCATGGGAGGCAGGGCCTCAGATTTAGGCCCTTCCTGGTTTATCTGGGATTTTTGTTTAGTTTTTTTTTTTTTTTCAAATGACTATAGAAACCTCATTAACTGAGTTTATGGTAGAGCATCGGGCACAATTTTTAAATGTTATTTTCCTGGTGCTTTTGAGTAGCCCTTCAAGCAACAGATTATAAATTGAAAGTATACATGCTGCTCATTGAACAGTGAGAACTGAACAGTTCCTTGTTGTGGTGGTGCCTTCTCCGTGCAGTGGGAATGCATAGAGAGAGCTTCATGTTGGCTCTAATTGATGCTCAAGTGAATTCATTCTATCTGAAGATATCCTAAATTGTAAAAATCCTGTTGAGGTCTAGAGTGAGAAATAATTCATTTGATTTATAGATTCTTTGTACTTCACTCTGGGAATTTTAAATAAAATTATCAAAGACAGTTCGAGATTGGATACATATTTTGTTTGTATTTTAGTTTTGCTTTAAAGAAAGGCATACAAATAAGGTGGTAACTAGGACCATCCTGCTAAAGCTTCTCCTGCCAGATATTGAGCACACTCTTAGCACAAAGAGACTGAGCTCTGAGTCACCATGACACTGGCGTAATCACAGTGCATCTCAAAAGCCATCCTCTGTGGCCTTCACTGGTGCCTGTTGTTGAATGAAGAGGGAAAAAAAGGCAAAGCTTGGAAAGTCTAACTGATGCTGGTGCTTATATTTTGTATCATCTGTACTTTAGAATCTTGCCATGGCCTGAGAATATATTTGTGGAGGGTTGTTGAAAGACCAAGTGTCTTCAAAACTCAGACTGACGTGGTAAATATGGTATCTGTGTAGTCCATGTGTGATTATAGACAATGAGACTAAATAGCATGATTTCATTTGCATTTGTGAGGTTCTTACTACACTCTGGAGGTTCTACACACAGAATAGAATGAAAACTGGATTGGAATAAAGTCCCCAATGGCAGGGTGAACCAACCTGTATCTAGATTAATGCTGTCCTAGGGCAGCAAGAGACTGACCTCATCTTGTGATACTTGGTTAAACTGTGGAGAAAAATGAACTTTTGAGTACTTAGTCTTGGATTTAAGGACAGTGCTACTGGTGCCTTGGATACTTGAAGTTCTGATCATTAGTATTTTCTAAATGTTTGTTGTGATCGTAAGACAATGTGATTTATGAATCTTACAAATATAGAAAGGGAATTATAATTTACTAATTATTAGTATACTAATTCTCTGCATATATTGCATATAAGTATGTGTTTCTACATGCATATAATTATATATTAATAAATATACTTGCATTAGAGACATATTTTAACCATATGATTTCTTTTAGTAGTTACAGTTGTAGTCGGGAGGCTGCTTGTTCATTCCCAACTGCCCAGACCTGAAATAATTACACAAAAACTATATCATTTAAAACACTGCTTGTCCAATAGCTTAAGCGTATTGTTAGCTAGCTCTTATATCTTAAACTAACCCATTTCCATTTTTTATATTTTACCACAAGGCTTATGGTTTACCGGTAAAGTTCCCAGGTGGCTACATGACATCTCACTGACTGCCTACTTTCTCCTCTATCTCTGCTTGGAATTCCCACCTTACTCTATTCTGCTATGCCATTGGCCAAAACAGCTTTATTCATTAACCAATAAAAGCAACACATATACGAAAGGACTTCCCACACCAAGTAGTATTAGTTGTATGTTTGTGTATATAACAGAATCCCCTGTAGCCCAGGCTGTTGTTGAACTCACTGTATAACCAAGGATGACCTGGAACTCAACAATTTTTCTACCTGAACCTCTCAAGTGCTGGGATTACAGGCAATTACCAACACAGTAGGCGTTCACAATATGGCTTCTAATGTACACACACATACACACAAGCCAGTGAAAAATAGATGGTTCAGCCAGTGGTTGAGAGCATTTGTTGCTCTTGCAGAGGACCAGTGTTCCATTGTCAGTACCCACATGTTGGCTAACCACAATCTGTAATTCTAGTTCCTTAAGCTGTGTCTCCTTCTTTTGGTGATGAAGCACAGGGTTCACAGACACCACACAGTGAACACCCGTACATTAAAATGAAAGAAAACTCTTCCACACAGATGTTTGTATGACAGCATTATTCACAGTAGTCAAAACTAGAAACCATCCATACAGCCCCTAGCTAAAAACTTTTCTGTAGGCCATTTTATTTCTCATAGATAGATTTCTAGATAGATTTGGTGAGTTGTATGGTATTATTTTAATAATATTATCAATTATTTATTAATTTAATTATAATTTTAATATAATTTAGCTAAATAATTTTACATTTCTACCAACAGTGTACAACCATTTTTATTTTTCATCTGCTGTGGGGTGCACACCTGTAATCCAAGCACTAGTTACATGAAGGCCAGGGAATTTGAAGGCAGCCTGAACTATACAGGGAGAATTTATCTCCAAAGGAAAGTTGGGAAGGAGGACTGGAAAGAATGCTCAGCAGTTCAGAGCACTGACTGCTTTTTCAGAGGACCTGGGTTCAATTGCCAGCAACCACATGACAGCTCACTTCTGTCTGTAACTCCAGCTCCAGTGTTTCTAACAGTCTCACACAGACATCCAAAGGAAAGGGGGTAAAAAAATAAATAAATTTGCATATCTCCATATACTCACTAAAACATTCTACTCCCTCTATCTTTCCTTCCTCTCTTACCTTTTTTCTTTTCTTTTTGAAAATAAAAACTGTCGTAATAGGTATAAAATGGTATTTCATTGTAGCTTTGATCAGATTTTGTAAAAGATATTGTTCTTTATATGCATTTGTTGCCAATTTGTATCTTTCTTTGATGACTGTCTCTCTACTGAGTTTTTTACTCATTTTAAATTATGTTGTCTTTTTAAAAATTCTTTGAGAATTGAATACATTGAATTTTGCTCCCCTCCTTTAATCTCCAATTCCATACCTGCTTGTCCTACTTTGTTTTCCATTTCTATGATAAACACCATGACCAAAAGCAAACTGAGGATGAAAGGGTTTATTTCAGCTTAATTACTTATAGTCTATCATGAAGGGAAGTCAAGCAGGGCTGGAACTGAAGCAGAGACTTTGAGGAATGCTGCTTACTGACTTGTTCCTCATGGCTTACTCAGCCTAAGTTCTTCTACCACTCAAACCTACCTGCCCAGGATACTACCACCTGCACAGTTGACTGGGATCTCCCACATCAATCCTTCATCAAGAAAATGCTCTACAAGATTTCCTATAGGCCAATTTGATGGAGTCATTTTCTTAATTAAGGTTCTTTATTCCCAGATGACCCTGGCTTGACAAAAACAAACAAGCAAAAAAAAAAAATCAAACCTATTGCACTGTCTTAATTTTTTGTTCTCAGTTTTAAAAAACAGACCTATCTGGTCCAATTAGTGTTGCCTGTATACTCTTGGGTATGTGGCTGCCCACGGAAGCATACTCCACCTACCAGGGGCAATACTCTTAGAAAAAAGGAACTCAGCTCCTCAGCTGTTGGTGGAACTTACTGAACACCTTTCCTCTCTGTATTGGGATTCTGTCTGGCCTGAGGTTGCATATGTCTTGTGCACACTGTCCGAACTGCTATGAGTTCATATATGCAATTCCCTGGTTGTCTGGAAAACTGTTTTATGGTGGTCATTTGTTTACCCATCTAGAGAGGTTATGGAACCAGTGGAGGGGGGGATGGAATAAATGAAGTGGACTAAAGTCTCATGCAGGTCAGACTTTATTCAGAGCATCTGACAGTTTATACCTTGAGAGTTAAGAAGAATCACCTGAGTAAAGTGTGCAATCACAAGGACAAGCCACACAAGTGATTTTCCATAGGCATATAAACAAATACCAAGAGTCTGTTGTAATAAATAATCTGTAGTAAATTTATTCATATCTGCTACACCTGGAAAGAGAACAAAAAATTTCAAGAACAATTCTGTGATTTTGAAAAACCAAGGTCATAAGACTTTTGTCTTATTTTCTTGAAATTTTCTTACAAACACTCAGAATACCTGTCACATGACTCCATTCTTGGACTGTGTTCCAAAAATCATTCCCTGTCTTTGGCTCTTACAGGCTGCACTTTCTTCATTAGTTATCCTTGAGCCTTGTGGGGAAGGAATATGTTAAAGATTTTCTACTTAAAACTGAACACTCTGAAGGCTCTTATTTTATATTCTTTACCTAGCTGTGGGTCACTGTGTTAATCCCCATCTTCTATAAAAGAAGCTTCTCTAATGAATGTTGACTGATGCACTGTCTGTGGATACAGTAATTGTAGATTGTCCCATCAGGCCTATGCACCTCTTGCCAAAATTTCAAGAAAATAAGACAAAAGTCTTATGACCTTGGTTTTTCAAAATCACAGAATTGTCCTTGACAATTGTTCTTAGTACAGCTTTAAGTGGTAGATGTGGGATTCAATTTGGTGAGCCAGGCCTAAATCTAATCAGAAAGTATTTCTTTACACACCTTGACATTTGTATCAGTGGGTACATTTTGCCAGGCTGTTGTTGTAGTTTGCAGGGGTCATAGCTGGATAAGATTGATTACTGTTCTATTCCAGAAGCGTGCATAGCACCTTCCAAAACTATGACAACTAACCAGTAGGAATGAAGCTTCCAGACCAGTACTAGCTTCATTTCTCCTATAATTCAAGTAAGTGATGTATTTGGCAGCAGGGTCTTCTTACCTTTGAGCTCTAGGCCATAGCCAAGGACAATGGCAAATAGTCTGTGATACTCTCTTTCTGGCACTAAGTTTTTTTATTAGCTGTGTCTTGTAGAGATATTGTTATCCTATTTATAGATGCCTATCTTTAAAGCTTAGATTTGCTTATAGATGGGTTTTGTTTCTTAATTTATTCAGCTAGTCTGTGTCTTTTAATTGAAGAGTTGAGGCCATTAATATTTATAGTGTTGAAAAGTATATGTGTATTGCAGTCATCTTGATACTTTTTGCTCATTTAGTTGTAGTTTATTTTTCATTAAATTATGGCATCATTTATTTTGTCTCTACAGCCTCTTGGCTGTGCTTATTCCTCTCTTCAATTTGGGGTATAATTTTCTGTATTCTTAGGATTTTTCTGTTGGTTATGACTTTTTTAGGTTGTTGGGATCATGCTCTCTCACTCTCTCTTTCTCTCTCTCTCTCTCTCTCTCTCTCTCTCTCTCTCACACACACACACACACACACACACATATACACACACAATCTATGACAAATAGTTTTTCTGGGTACAGTAGTCCAGTTTGGCAGTCATGGTCTTCTAGAACTTGAAGTACGTTGCTCCGGACTCTTCAGACTTTCAGCATTTTAGGTGAGAAATCAGGTATTATTCTGATGCGTTTTTCTTTGTATATAACTTGTGTTTTTTTCTCCTGTAGCTTTCAGTATTTTTTTTTTCTTTTGGATACTGTGATATTTTGTAGGGTGTTTCTTTCTTGGTCTTGTCTGGGTTTTTGTGTGCTACTTACAACTATATGAGTGTTTTCTTAGTTTGGGGAAGTTTTCATCTATAATCTTGTTAAAGATCTGGTTTATGCCATTGACCTGATATTTCTCTTTTATGCTTATAATTCCAATATTTGGTCTTTTGATGGTGTCTCGCATTTCTTTTATTTTCTTTGCTTATTTTGTCTAGGTCCTCTACTATATCTTTGAGTCGTGATAGTCTATCTTCTGTTTGAATCATTATATTTGTAAGGCTTTACCCTGAGTATTCTCATTGGGGTATTGAGTTTTTCAGTTTCAACTTTATTTCAGCTTTTTGTTCTCTTTGGTGTTTATATCTCTTTATTAAATTCAGTTTTCAAATCCTTAGTTTTCTTCATTATTTCATTCAGTTGTATATTTGTAATTTCTTGGACATCACTCAAACATTTATTGTTATCCTCTTGGAGTTTGGTGAAGTGTTTGTGTCTTCCTTAAATTCACAGAATTCTTTGGTAAAGTTTATGCTTGTTCTTTTAAAGGTTGTGCCCTGAGGCCCATCTAGGTAGTTCTCATTAGAAGCTTCATGGTTTTCGTGGGGAAAGGCTGTCTGGCCCACTCATGTTGCTTTTGTTTCTCTTTCTGTGTCCGATATGATAACCTACTTTCTTTAGATCAGGCTAAAACAGGAGATGATCAACTTGAGCTAGGTCAAGGAAAGCTGCTTTCATGGAAACATAGCTCCCAAAGCACAGGTCTAGAGCTTGGTCCAACAAAGAGGATTCACAAAATGAAGAGAGTTCATGGCCACAGGTCTATTATTTGGCCTGCATATTTGTAGATGGCAGCAAGTTGGGAGGAGGGATGAAAGGAAAGAAGTGACTTAACCCAGATAGGTGGTATACAGAGTTGTAAAGGGTTAAATCCTCATTTGTTTGCTTGATGATAACAATTCTGACTACAGATAGATGGAGTCGTAAAACAAGTTTTAACTTGCAGTTTCTTAGTGGCTAATGATACTGAACACTTTTTAAGTTATTGGTGTTGTATTTCTTTTTTCTTTTTTTTTTGCAGGTGGGGGACTCTCTGTTATTTCCTTAGCTCTATTTCCTCCCCACTCTGTACAGCTTTTCCCAATATTCATACTTCTTGGAATCTGTTCTTTTATGTAACTGTAAATATACTTGATTTGCTTTCACTGATTTAAGAGGGTAAGAAGCTCAGAGTCCTGGACTGTGTGAACTGAAGAGGAGGCGCGCGTGCATTCACTGTGCTCTGCTCTTGACTGGGGTGTGACACATGCACAAGGAGCCTATGGAGGAGACTGGCTAGTCACTGTTAGACCAGCCTATAACTGTAGATTCGTGGGCCAAGGTCCATCACAAAGGGCATTTGGTGTTGGTAGGAATACAATATGAGATGTCAGTGTTGAGTTTGAAATCCTCACCTTGCATTAGGTTTCCCAGAGGATAAGGTCTGAATGGTGAACAATGAGAATATGCAGGAAGGAGAACACTGGAAAGGAA
Source organism: Ondatra zibethicus (assembly GCA_004026605.1). Lineage (NCBI taxonomy): Eukaryota > Metazoa > Chordata > Mammalia > Rodentia > Cricetidae > Ondatra > Ondatra zibethicus. Next base: position 61,018 of record PVIU01009065.1, on the reverse strand, counting down.
GGAGGGAAGGAGGGCAGGCAGGCTTCAGCCAGTCTTTTCTGGATCAGTACTGGGGGCTTTGTATCCATAACACAAAGAAAACAGTTGCAGTTACAGACATTTGACAACAGCTCTGACAGCAAATTAACATACATAGTTTGGCTTTATTCTCATGATGATGATACCCTGCATGTCTGCTGTCAAAAGGAAGGTCCATGTGGGTAAGTGGGACAAGCACAGAAATAATGTCCATCTGCCTCCCTGGCTGACAGTAATCAAAAGAGAGTATGGAAGTACCACTTGTTTTAAAACTTACACGCTCTTTCGAAATCCAGATCTCATCATGGCAAATCTCAAATCAGGAGAATCAAAGTATGCTTACAGTTGTATGGTAGAATTATTGATTTAGCAGTAGAAATCAGGTTCAGGATTAGAACAGATGACTTTGGAATGTCAGGAGTATCAGGCAATCATGTAATTTCCCCATAAGTCTTGAAGGTTCAAGTCAGTGCTTGATGTTAATAAAAGGGGAGTTATAGTAATCTCTTGCAGAATGATAGGGAAAGCTATTGAATTATTGTGATATTGTAGAAAAGTGTTAGTTACCTGACAATCATATTTTAATTTGTGATATCACCTACCTATTAAACATTGAGCAATCTTTCACTGTAACTTCTAATAAATAAGCTATGACCTAGTGATGACTTTAAACTGAAACTTCTAACAAATAAACCAAGACCATTTAGTGCTGCTCTTCACATCCTTTACTTTTGTGGTTCTTTTATGTATTTGAGAGCAACTCCATTTTGACATCTTATATTTATTTCTTCCTAAATAATTTTAAGGCTTATACAACATTTGTATCCTATTTCTTCATTTAACATGGAGTTTTTCGGCAGCTTATAGAATGGGAAATGATCCTCACCAACCCCACATCTGACTGAGGGCTGATCTCCAAAATATAAAAAGAACTCAAGAAATTGGTCATCAAAAGAACAAATAATCCAATTTTTAAAAAAATGGAGTACAGACCTAAACAGAGAACTCTCAACAGAGGAATCTAAAATGGCTGAAAGACACTTAAGGAAATGCTCAACATCCTTAGCCATCAGAGAAATGCAAATCAAAATAACTCTAAGATTCCATCTTATACCTGTCAGAATGGTCAAGATCAAAAACACAGATGACAACTTATGCTGGAGAAGTTGTGGGGTAAAGGGAGCTCTCTTGCATTGCTGATGCGAGTGCAAGCTGGTACAGCCACTTTGGATATCAGTATGACATTTTCTCAAAAAATTACGAAACAGCCTTTCTCAAGACCCAGCAATACCACTTTTGGGTATATACCCAAAGGATGCTCAATCGTACCACAAGGACATGTGCTCAACTACGTTCATAGCAGCTTTGTTTGTCATAGCCAGAACCTGGAAACAACCCAAATGCCCCTTGACTAAAGAAAGGATAAGGAAAATGTGGTACAATTATACAGTGGAGTACTACACAGCAGAGAAAAATAATGACATCTTGAAAGTTGCCGACAAATGGATGGATTGAGAAAACATCATATTGAGTGAGGTAACTGCAACCCAGAATGATGAATGTCATATGCACTCACTCTAAGTAGCTTTTAGACATTAAGCAAAGAGAAACCAGCCTATAATTCACAATTGCAGAGAACCTAGACAACGAAGAGGACCCTAAGAGAGACATACATGGATCTAATTTACATGGGTAGTAGAAAAAGACAAGATCTCCTGAGTAAATTGGGAGCATGGGGAGCATGGAAGAGGATAGAAGGGGAGAGGAGAGGAAGGGAGGGGAGTGGATAAAAATATATAGCTCAATAAAAACAGCAAAAATAACATGGAGTTTTTAAGCAAATATAGGAAGGGAGGGAGGGAGGGAGGAAGGAAGGAAGGAAGGAAGGAAGGAAGGAAGGAAGGAAGGAAGGAAGGAAGGAAAGAAGGAGCCCATGCTGGTGATTGAACAGAGAATTGATTGCTGCTGTTTACTGAAAAGCAGCCTGTATGTTTTTTTAGAAAGACAGAGGTGTTATACACACATGCATGTATTCTAACGGAATGCAAGGTGGAAAGTTCCAGCAGAGCATGCAGCAAGGTTTTGAGGACAAGATAGATTTCTACTGTACCTAACTTAGCCATTGTGTTTATTTGTTTGTTTGTATTCTTGCTTGCTGATTTAGACAGGGTCTCATGTTGTTCTTCCTATGCAGTCAAGGCTAATTTTGAACTCTTGATCCTCCTAATCCTGAGCAGAGACTGCATAGGCAGGTGCCGCCATACCCAACTTGGATTATTTTAAAAGACAGAATTCGATGGTTTTTACTGTGTTCATAAAGTTGTGTGACTGCCACTGTCTACACCCAGAACAATTTCATCACCCCACAGAGAGACTTGGGCCCATTAATAATTGTTCTGAATTCCCCTCCTGCTCCCTGGTCCTTACAAAGACTAGTTTACTTCCCGACCACTGTGGACACTTTCCATAAATTATGGATTTGGAGCTTCATTGCTTTTCAAGGTCTATTTTAAAGCATGTTTTCTCACTTGATTGGTTCTGTCTTCCCATGCTGGCACTGAGCATCTCAGTAAGGAAAAGCTGTACCTTTTCTATGTGTACATACCATTGTTTGATTTAGGTTTCTCTATTCTGTTTGGTATACAGTCTAGGTAAATGGGAGGGCCTCTTTTAATTTGACAACTGTCATGTTTTCAGATCTACAATGAATATCCAGTGTGGTCATATTTTAGTTCCGAAATTTCAAGTGTTTTTGTAAAATTAAACTAAAAAGAAGATTGCGATTGTATTGCAGAGGGTTTAGAATTTATCTTACAAAGTACTGAGTACAGTAGTTATGATGAAGCAGTGTTTGTGGGTAGGACAGGAAACATGAGAATCTGAGGAAGAGATACACATCCTGCCATTTGGGTACCATGAGGAATTAAGTGTGATGGTTACTTTTAGTTGTCAACTTGACACAGTGTAGAGCCACCTTAGAAAAGTCTAGTGGAGGACTTGTCTATACCTGTCAGCAGCACTGTGCTGTAGGTTTGAGTCCTGGACTGTGTGAGCTGAAGAGGAGGCATGTGTGCACTCACTGCT
>PVIU01009065.1:0-57816 GCA_004026605.1 Ondatra zibethicus | reverse complement strand
GTCCTTCTGTGCTGAGAGAAAAACCTGTACAGCTCACTGAATAATACCACCAATCCAAAAAGGTGAAAAAAATGCCAGCGCACCTCTGTAAACTTTAAGTTCATATTTCAAATATATTAAAAGGTGTTATGACCTGCTACTGACTTGTCCTGTCCCTTTAAGAGACAAGTCCTGCCCACTTCCCCCTTCTGCCAAGGCAAGGGAATCTTCCACTTCCAGCCTGCACTCTCTCTGCCCAGTCTCTCATCTCTCTTCCGAAGAGGTGGCTGAGGCCTCTTCTCTTCCCCTACCCCCTCCTTCCCTTTCCTTCTATAACCTACTGGATAAACTATACCCAGACCCTCTCTCTGCATGGCCTACCTATCCGTCTCTCTCTCTCACCCGCCCTCGCTCCTCACGGGACCCAGCTGCCCCTCGGGGACCAGTGCCATTTTATCTAAACCATTACAAAAGGCAAGATTAAATTCCATGATAATGAAATAATCCACACTCTCTTTATTTTAATCTTGATCTTAATCTTGGCATACTTAGCTCTTGAGAACATCAAAAGGTCAAGGTCAGTCTGGGCTACACAGCTAGTGTCTATCTCAAAGCAACAAAAACCTTACGAAGAATTTAGAATATGTTCTAAGGCATTATCTGAACTCAGACTTAATGGTACTGTAAGTATAGGAAATGACTCTCCCCATATTGTGGCATGTGCCTTCAGTCCCAGCACTCTGGAGTCTGAAGCAGGAGAGTCAAATTTTTGAAGCCAACCTGTGCTATAAAACCTACGCCCTGTGTTAAAAAAATATGCCTGGGCTGCAGAGATGACTTGGAGGTTAAGGGCCCTGGTTGCTCTTCCAGAGGACCCGGGTTCAATTTCTAAGACCCACCTGGCTTCTCACAGTGGTCTGTAGCTCCAGTTCTGTGAGTCTGTGTGTCTGATGCCCTCTTCTGGCCTCTGTGGGCCCCAGGCACACACATACCCAGACATAGATTCAGGCAAAACACCCATGCACATAATTTGATTTTTTTTTTCTTTTAATCAAAGAACCTGGAAGCTAGGTGATTTGGTAAAGTGCTCTGCAAGCATGGGCATCAATCTAAGCTTAATCACCAGCAACCACGGAAAACTCCTGGGTCAGTTGTCCATTTCCAATACTGGGGGAAGATGAAGACAGGAAGACCCTCAGGGTTCCTTAGTCAGCCCGTCTAGCCTGCGCAGCAGAGCCCCATGCAAGAGACTAAACAACCAAGGTGAGTCCTGAAGAAGGGCAGTGGAGCGTACCTACTTACCTGTACACACATGCATATTGTATGTCACACACACGAACAAAACCACTGGATACATGTCTATAATCCCATCAGTCAGGAGATAGGGACAGAAAGAACAGCCGTTCTGGATCATCCTCCACTTTGCAGCAAGCTTGAGGCCAGTCTGGGACAGATGAGACCCTTTCTCAAAAAATAAAGGAGAAGAGAGGAGAGAGAGGAAGGAAGGAAAGATGGAAAATAGATTTCTGAGGGTACTCGCCTTTTGCCTTTGAAATTTTTCTGTCTCCTGTTTGTTACTGAACTAAACTCAAGATCTTCAGAGGAAAAAAAAATGACTTGTGTATTACTGGAGCATGTCAAACTCCCACCCCCAACCACTAGTGCTTGGCAAATTCCTTGCACATACTGTTCAGTAAACAACTTCAGGGAGCCAGGCCCAGCCAGTTCATTCACTGAGAGCCTTTGGAAAGGGCTGTCTTAGTGCAGCCTTGACGTGGGAGAAGTTGAGAAGTTAGCATTTGTGTTTTCATTAGTTCTTTTTATAACAATGAACCAGCTGTAGCTGGTTAACAGGGGCGGGACTGCGTGTTAGTGTGCAGGTCTCTTACGCATGATAAAGGGCTGCTGACGGAAACTGGTTTTATTACTCATGATACCACTGTGGTGTTTATATAAAGTCACTTGCAGGCAAGTGCTGTGATTGAGAATGTCCTGGTTAATACTCGCTGGATGCTATTCCACTGCACACTGCAAAAACAAACAAAAGACTCCACAATATAGAGATCACTTCCTATTAAACCAGTCACCCTTGGACGATGTGTTCAGGCAGAGCTAGATCCTGGCTGCCAAGGACTTTTCTCCTTTCAGGGTTTTAATCAGGTGGAGAAAGTAATTTTTGTTCCAAACACAACTAGGAATCTCATTTGGGGGATAGAGAATAATTTACCAACTATTTCTAGCTAAGTTAAACAGAATCATGCATATTACTATGACCTTTCCTGGGTAAACTGCCTGAAGACAAAAATTAGCTTTATGAATCATTTTTGGATACATTAATACAGTTAATTTAAAAATGTGTGTATTTTTATTTCTATGTAACAAAGTGAAAATGAAAAGTGAAAAACCTTTTTTAATTTTTTTTATTGATTCTTTGGAGATTTCACATCATGCACCCTGATCCCACTCATCCCAGTCCTTCCGTGTCCGCCCTCTACCCCTGTAGCCTCCCTCCTAAAACAAAATAAAAATAAAATTTCAAAAAAAAGACCACTTCCCTCCTCTCCTCCATTTTGCCCACCTCTCCACCACATCTTTGTTCGTTGTAGTGGCTCTGGGAACTGTGGCATGTCATGTAGTGTATCCTTTTGCCCAAGCAGCTTTACTTGTAAATGCTCATTGTAATGAATCAGCCTGGTTCAAGGCCTCTGACTTCTGCCACACCATCAGTACTGCACCCTCATCAAGACTCCTCTCAGATACCCTGCTGTTGCATAGGACCAGCCCCTTCATGCGCTCCAGCAGTTAGAGATGGGGTAGATGTTGGGGTGGGACAACCCGAAGCTGAATGTGGACTTGGGTGGAGCTGTGTTGGTAAGCCCAGACCTCCACCGGGAACCGTACACACACACACACACACACACACACGCACGCACGCACACACACACACACACACACACACACACACACACAGCAAGGCTAACTTGCCCTTGTGTTCACCATAGATATTAGGACCAGCTCTCCCATGAAGGGTGGAAAAAATTTTAAATAAAGTTTATTAGTTTTTTGTGTAACTTGTTTAGAGATTAAAGGATGAGCCAATTTAGACAATATTCTTTTTTTTAATGGGTAAGAAACATCTCGTTGATAGCTCAGAGTTTTTTTATATATATAAAGCACTCTGCCACTCTGACATGAATGGATCCAAGCAGCTCCTTACTGTAGACATTCAGTGTGGGAGTCCAGGCGGCAAGCCCCTCTGGAAAGGAAAGGTTCCCCTGAACACCCACTTTAGTGAAGGCTGCATGTGTGGAGGGCCTCACACAACTCTTTAGGACACACTCCTATCCCCAACTCCCAGGTTCCCGAGTTCATTGTCAATGCTGGTACTGTAAGCACAAGAGGGGTGGGCAGTTTAGTCAGTATTCTTAAGAGGCAGAGAATCTGTAGGGTTCACCTATTTTGTGGATCAGTCTCATTATTCACAAAGAGAGCTTAGGCCTTTGAAAAATGCTTATTGGGTAATTTGTGAAAATAGAAGGACTGACATTCTTTCTTTGAGAATGGCAGCCGGAATGTGAAGGGACACAGACACTTCAGTCCCTTGAGGGAAATTTTGACTTTCCTTGTGTTTTTATTCCTATTCATGAACAGTATAACTTAGTAATGCATGTGTTAGGGTAGAAATGGGGCCTCAGCTATCACTATTACCATCCTATAGAAATAGTTTGAAGTTAATGAGGCAGAAAGATGAATTGGCTGGACCATAGTAGGTCTTGACTTTATTTTTTCATATGTAACATAGGCAAACACAGTATTTGAACTTGGCAAGCCATCCCTTTTCTTTATTGCCATCACATCTAAAGCAGCCATAGAAATAATACATAAGTAGATGCTCTCTGCTGTGAGCCAGTAAAAGTTTACTTCAAAGGGGTAGCAGGGAGAATTGGTTCCACAAAATGTGATTTGCCAACTTCTGGTCTGTATAAGTAGAGAGATGTCTTGATATCTGTATTTTCCTTTGTATTGGCAATAAGGAGAGGGAATTTTCAGCCTCCATTGTAGGTAAGCTCTAACCTTACGTATTGTACATAAAAACAATAATCGAAGGTATAAGTATGGACGTTTTTTAACTACCTGCAGAAAAAGTGAAACTACAGTGGTATATATTAACATATAGTTAATATATAAACACCATACTAATTATTCATGTATTAATTTCAGATCATCTAGTCCCTGCCGCATTATGTGAATTTTTCTATTAGGCTTTCCCAGAACATCTTACCTCTCAGATACTGTGAATCACAAAATTACTCAGGCTGAGGTATGTAGCTTGATTGGGCAGCACCATGTACCATGCACAGTGCCTTGGAATCAACCCTCAGCACCAGACCACTACCAAATCAGGTCACACACACCTCAAGGTTTGAACCAAGACAAGAATGAACACTTTTATATCAGACTTTATTTACTTATTTTACCCCTACATTTTTTGGCCAGCATACAAAGAAATGGGCTCTATTCCATTTGTATACGTAATGTTGTTATCTGTCGTTGTTTCCCCAGCACTGGGCTCTCCCTCCCCTGCCTTCATCCCTTTGCTTTCATGACAGTGCACTCATCCCTTGTGTCCTCCATGTGTACTTCTCACTGCTGGAAGGAAGACAGTGAACACAGAACACTGCAAAGAGAGCTGTAAGGAACATAAATGTGTATAGTGGATGTCGGAATTAATGTAAACTCTGAGAAGAGCTGTAGCGGTCAGTGGGAAGACACAGGATTTGTAATCAGATGCTAAATTCTAATGCCATCTTGGATCTTGACACAAGCATGTGACACTGAGTTACTTGTTGCTTTCGACTTCAGTTTTCTCAGAATGATCGATATAATTTTCACATTGCTTTGTAGTATAAGAAATGTGTGAAGTGCTCCAGTAACTTCATTTTGCTATAAATATTAATTGTCCACTGGATAGTAGCCTCTCTTAGTTACCCATGATCTCTATTGGCTGCCACACCCAGAATATGTGCTAACTGTAGAAAAGAAGAAATGAGCTTCTTACTCAACAACATCACAGCCTGCAGTCCTACCTTCCTGAGTGTGCCTATGTGGTTAGTCTCATTTTCTTGCTCCTAGTTCTTAAGATCTGTAAATAAAATCTGCTTCCTGATTCAGAAAAGTGCAAGTCCCGAATCACTGGGAGGATAAAGACTGTTAGAACAGGAAGGTGGTCAGCAGCCTGGGCACACCAAGAGAAGAGTTAGGGAGAAAGGAATGGAGGGGTTCAGAGGGAGAAGCCAATGGTGAAGAGGCTGAAGTATACCCACATTTGTGACTGACCCCAGAGGTCCCAGAGGCAGTGGGGTTGCCATGATGTGAACATGTTCTGCCCTGTCCTGGATGTGCTAACAGAGCTAAGGTTGGATATGGGACTATCTGAAAGCTTTCTTTAAGAAAGGATGGAGACTCTCTGTGCTCTTGAGTTTTAGGAAGATCCATATTGTGAAAATAAGAAGCTTTTCTTTACAGCCCTCAGGAATCTTGCCTCCTAATCGTTATATAGTTAGTATATTAAAGATATGTTTTAAGCCACACAGGTATCACTTATACAAAAATTCAGATTTAAATTTCTTGACAAACTATGTCTAAGCAGACCAGCATCTAAAATCTAGCCATTTCCCTGGGATGATCTGAGGAGCTGAAGGACCTACCATTTTAGATGAGTTAGGTGGTGATAACTATGAGCATTTATAACATTATTTTAGAATTGGCCCTGTGAGTTTTAAGACACAGAACTGAATGTACTGCCAGATATTTTGCAGGAGTCACAGATGTGAAAGAGAAGTCTGTACACACATGCCCCCTCCCAGCACCCAAATGGAACACATGAGTTAAGCCTTCTGGGTTTGACTATTTTTAGAGAAATGGAGGTGAGGCCAGGAAATACTTCTTGCAACATTTTTATTACATAACACAAAAATTGTTTGCTATAATAATGATGTATCCTATATTGTGATTTACCCTACTGATTCATCTCACCTTTTTCTAACAAGGGCTGAGTTTAGCTTCCTAAAATTTGAGAGCTAACACATGGTACCCAGGCAGTGGCTAGATCTGGCAGAACTCAAAATACAGGCAAGATTATTCAACATTTCATTTGTGTGCTGTTTGTGTTCATGGCTCAGGTTGTGCATAGAATAATGTGACCCCAGAACTGCCAGCCTGATTCTTCAGTATTTATAGTATATACTGTAAACTTAATTTTATTTATTTGTTTGGGAGGAGGTATGCATGTGCCCAGATGCTTGTGTGGTGGTCAGAGAACACATGTAAGAGTTGCTTATCTCATTCCACCATGCAGATTCCAAGGACTAACTTCAGGTTATCAGGCCTAAATATTTTCAATCTTTGCAAGAACAATAAATCTGTTCTGAATCTCTTTCCTGGAATGACTAGTTCACATGTTATATTTACTTTAGGTTGAAATCATGAAGCACTTTGTCCACAGAATATAGGTAAATATTTCCTTCTGTTCAACATTTTTGACTATTCAGGAGAGGAGGAACTTGGTTGAGAAACCAGAACATCTAAGTGCTTTGAGAGCTTTATATTCTTTTCACTTATATGTTAGTTTTTGGAAGAAGTCCAAATTCTAAGACATACCAGGCCTTCTACACAGCAGTTTTAGAGAGACCAGCTGAGGAGTGAATTTGAAATTCCCCATCGACCAGGGGATTCACCTAAATGGGTTTTGAGGCTGAAGACCCATCCCTGGCTAAGATGGAACATGGAGCCTGGTTTTTCTGACTCTGAACATTAAAGCCAAAAAGGCAAGAGGCAGTTAGCATCAGTGAAAGTGGTACCCAAGTTATTTCACATTTACAGTATAAAAAGTTATTCTCGGAGCTGGGAATATAACTCACTAGTGTAGCACTTGCTTAGCTATAGATTCAGTTCCCAATAACTTATTTAAAAAGTTATTCTCAGTCATTCACTCTAGTGGGAACCAACACTATTATAGATAATTTTTAAATAAAACTAATATTTTCTTTTATTTCATGAGCAGTAAAATATCTGTCAGCTTTTACCTGGAAAGAACCTAGCTGTCAAAATAGGTATCTATAATCAGTATTTAAGTAAATTAACATTGCTATTAACATGTTATTTCTTGATGAGTATTAAACATTTGGGGGCAAAAGTCAGTCATCTTAGATTTTGATGTAATGAGGAGATAATGAGTGTTTTGTTGTTACCTCTTACTTCCTTGGGCTCTCTGAACAACTCAGCAAGACCCCGTGTTCTTTCTAATGGAGGAACAGGCCTGGAAAAGAAGCCGCATGTTCTCTTCCATGCGTGGATGTAGAAAAAAATATGTATATGCGTGTCTACATGTGGGTGTACTCACTGTGTCCATGGAAGCCAGAAGACAGCATCAGATTTCCCATAAATTTGATAGACTGGATGACCAGAAAGTATTCAGTATCTCCCTGTGTCTTAGGTTCCTATTGCCATGATTAAACACTGACCAAAAGCAACTTGGTGATGAAAGGGTTTATTTCATTTTACAGCTTGCAATCCATCATTGAGGGAACTCAGGGCAGTAACTCAGTACAGGAACTGGAGGCAGGGGCTGATGCAGAGGTTGTGGAGCAACACTGTTTACTGGCTTGTTCCTTGTTACTTGCTCAGCCTGCTTTCTTATATCATCTGGGACCACCCTTGTAGCACCACCCACAATGAGCTAGATCCTCCCACATCAGTCATCAATCAAGAAAACTCACCACAGGCTTTGCCACAGACCAGTCTTTCTCATTTGAGGTCCCCTCTTTCAAAATGACTCTAGCTTGTGTCAAGTTGACATAAATCTAGCCAGTAAAAGTTGTCTCTTCTAACTCCAGCACTGGCATTACAGACACATACTGCCACACTGGGACTTTTTCATGAATGCTAGGGATCTAACTTCAAGTCCTTCACACTTGTATAGCTAGAAATTTAACCACTGAGCCATCTCCCAATCCTCACTAAAGATATTCTTGTATCAGATATGATTGTAATGTGTATATAAAAGTGCCATAAATAAAATGCTCCCCAGTTTTACAAATTTGACCAGAGTCCAATAAAATCTGTGCCATAGTAAAAGATAATATTTATAGACACGCATGTTCTATTACACTATCTGTTCATCCTTCTGCATTTACCCTTTAAATATACTTGTTGTGATGTCCTGAGGAGAGCATATAGAGTTTCTTTACTCTGCAACTTTACTTCTCAGTAAGTGATGGCATTACGAATGTGTCAGTTTGGTAATAATGAAGTTACCTCCCTGAAGCTTAAGAAGATTCAAGTGGGTCAGAGAATCATTGAGAAAATGTTTTAGAAAAACAATGCCAATTAGTCAGGCCACTTTTCTGAGCTGTCTTCTCTGTGACTAGAGCTATAACTGACTCCAGGGAACTGGCATTGTTGCTATTGCTTCTGTCTCTAGAACCACTCAATGTGGGCCACAAGTTGAAATCACAAACTGAATGCATAATTCATCTGCCTCTGGACTTTTCTCTGTTAGGTTTGTCAGAGAAGCAGCATGGCCTGTGCTTCTGGTTGATGGTCTCTAAGTCACCAGGGAATGCTGTAGGATGACCTTTTCTATGCTGTGAATGTGTGTTGTTCTCATTGATTGATGAATAAAGCTGCTTTGGCCTATGACAAGGTAGGATAGAACTAGGTGGGAAATCTAAGCAGAGATACAGCAAAAGAAGGATAGAGTCTAGGAGACACCAGACAGCCACCAAGGATACAAGACATGTAGAAAATGACATAACACCATGGCCATGTGGCAAAACATAGATAAGTGATATGAGTTAATTTAAATTTAAAAGTTAGCTAGTAATAAGCCTGAGCCACCAGCCAAACTTTTACAATTAATATTAAGCCTCTGAGTGGTTCTCTTAAAAGCAGGTGTGGGACTGGGTAGTACGAAAAGCCTCCAGTTACAAGGGAACTCCAGGTAGCAGTGTTGTTGTCCAGCTGCTGGAGTGTTGGAAGTCCCACAGAAAGTGACAGAACTCTTTCATATCTGCCAAAAGAAATGGAAAGAACTTGCTGGAAAGAGAAGTAAACGTTTGAAAGAAGTAGAGGCAAATCTCCACAAGCCTAAAATTTCATTCATTGAATATTATAAATGGGATGTCTTTTGTTTAGAGTTCTACTTTATTAAAGAATTCAAAATCTTAAAGTCTCTATGTATTCCTTAGTAGTATTAAACCTGAATTTTTGTTCTGTGATTTAAACTAAGACTTAAAGGGAAACTTAATTAAATCCAAGAAGTAGTCATGCATTCTAAATATTTTTCAGATGTTATAACCATTAATAACAAAGCTAATCAGTTTTTATTGTGCTGTATGCTACTTGATGTTCTAATACATGGTTTGTTTTTAATACTTAAATGTGTTTTTTGTAAGATTAGTCATAAATTTATTTCTGCTTTTTTGAAGCAAAATTCAATTTAACAGTTTTACTTGTTGACATATTTAAAGAGTACAACCATTGAAATATATATGTACTATCAGTGGAATTGTTAAAAAAAAAAAAAAAGGACCAGTAAAATGGCTCAGAATGGTACTTGCCATTCAAACTGAACAACCCCAAGACTGCTGACCTGAGTTTGACCCCATGTACCCATGTCAAGTTAGAACTGACTCCATAAAGTTGAGTTTTGTCTTCCACAGTGCCCTGTACAACAAATACATAACACACGCGTGTGCGCATGCACAGACACACAAATAATAATTAGTTAAGTTTAAAAGAAGAATAAAAGGTAATAGGACCAAGGGTTACTAGTTCTTGAAACTTGTTAAGTAAAAGTACAAAGGAATGTCAAATGTGATTGAAGGCTACTGTTGGGCATTTACCCTCTTTCTCTTAGCTACTTTCCTATTGTCATGACAAAACACCATGAGCATGGTAGTTTATTAAACAGTGACATTTAATTGGGGGCTTGCTTACAGTTTCAGAGAGTGAATCATGGCCATCAACATGGGAAACATGGCAATAGGCAAGCAGACATGGTGCTGGAGCAGTAGCTGACATCCTGATCCTAAGGTAGATGGCAGAGAAAGAAATAACTAGAATGGCAGGGGTTGCTTTTTTTGTTTGTTTTTGTTTTTCTAAGATGGGGTTTTTCTGTGTAGCCCCAGCTGTCCTGAACTCACTCTGTAGACCAGACTGGTCTAGATCGTGTAGAAATCTGCCTGCCTCTGCCACTCAAGTGCTGGGATTAAAGGCATGCACCACCACCACCACCTGGCTTAGCATGATCTTATGAAACCTCAAAGCCCACCCCCAGTGACAAATCTCCAACGAGGCCACATGCCCTAATCCTTAACAAACAGTTCGACCAACTGGGGACCAAGTATTCAAACATTTTATATAGTATATGTGGGCCATTTCCATTCAAACCACCACACCCTCTAATGAAGTAAGAATAAGCCTCAGGAGAGGATAAACCAAACAAAGCCTGGCAACTTGGCCACCCCTAAGTCCACAAGCCCTGAGTGTGATCCTTTTGCCCAGAACCAGGGAGACAAGTCAGTGATGAGCAGACATGTAATCCAGTAAGCTGGGTAGAAAACAGAGCCAGTACTTAAGGAGGTGGTACTAACTGTACCACAGATCTATTCTGAGCTTCAGTCCTGGCGTGGAACCAACAGGAGCAGTCTCCATTCATAGCCATAATTTCTTTTGAGAGACATGGTAGGTTAGCAACAGTGACTTACTAGGGTAAAAATTGTGTTCTGTGGGGCTTGCCATGAACCGTGGCTTCTGTTGTGTTTGTTTTTATTCAAGAAACGTCATGTGAGCTAGATGTGATTCAGTGCTTAAGATCACTGACTAATCTAAAGGACTAGAGTTCAATTGCTAGACTCCACATGGTGGCTCACTACCATCTTAACTCCATTTCCAGGGTCTCCAATAACCCTCTTCTGACCTCCACAGTCCAGCAAACTGGTGGATAGACATGAAGGCAAAACACCTATGAACATCAAAAACCTATTTTTAACGTCATTAATAAAAGACAGTACTTCAGCAAAGGCTGAAAAAGTTTGGAATTGTTCTAGCATATGGAAAATTTTCACTAAAATTCAGTTTGTGGTATTCTTCCCTTGTAGTTCCTCCCACTCTCTTTGGTTCTTTGTCACTGTTCCTTAATAAATCTACTCAAGTAAATAAATAAAGCAATTTGGTGCAAAGGCAGAACTTGAGCAAATACTATTTTTTCAAATTTGGAAACTTATAAAGCTCTTAGAATAGATCCTTTAGTCATACATAAGGACTGTAGCATATGCAATCTTGTAAACTTAATCTAAAATTTTTAATTTATTCTAGTGTCAGCCTTTGCAACCATCACCTTACACATACACTACTGTATTGGTTTATAAAGGTCTAAAAATCTTAACTACACATACACAATGATAGGAAGCTTCTCTTTTTAAATTGAATGTAGGCTGTGAGTATTGGTACACATCTTTAATCCCAGAATTCTGGAGGCAGAAGCAGGCAGAGCCTCTGTAAATTTGGGGCCATCTTGGTGTACATAAGAAGTTCCAGGCCAGCCAAGGCTGCATGATAAGATCCTATCTCAATATTTTAGAAGAGCTTTATTTCTTGGAGAGATAGCTCAGTGGTTGAGTATTGGGATTTTTTTATAGTTTTTAAAAGTTTATCTAGGGGATAAATATTAAGGATAAAACCTGAGATAACTGCAAATGACTTTGACACACTACCACAGTCCTCCCCCCTCCAGTGCCCCGCCTCTTCTTCCTGGGACCTCTCTTTCCCTTCTCCCACATCCACCATGGAACTCCATCATCCTTTCCTACCAGCTGAATGTGAACCCCACCTCTCGAACCAATGCCTGTCTCCATTGGATGTCAGACCACGGGAATCCTTGTTGCTCTTGCAGAGGACCCAGGCTCAAGTTCCAGAATCCACATATGGTTCACAACCACCCCTAACTCCAGTTCCAGGGAATCTGACACCTTTTGACTTCTGCAGCCACCAGGCACATACATAGAACACATACATGCATAGTATTTTTTTACCAAATTCAGCCTGTAGCCCATATCTACTTACTTTCATAGAAAATACTAACATTTGAATAATTTATAGGTACAAGATTCTGTTTCTGTTCTATATTATTCTGTTCCATAGTTCTACAACTATGAACTTTATATTCTAAAAAAAGCGGAGACCCCTTTATTCATAAAATATTTTCTGTGTATATTGCACAACAAAAAGCGTTTTTATTGGAAAACCTGGAATTATATGAGGTCTAATATATATGATATTGTTTTATTAGAAATCTATTACAGTATTTAAATTCTAAGCACTGTGTTGACAAAGGTTTGGAGTGTGGTGTTCTGTTTGTGGACCCTGTTGACAGCATCCTCAATCTGCCCTGGATAACAGTTGGAACAGAAGTTGGTTGACTAGTGTTTTATAGCAATGATTGTGCCTCACAATTATGCTTAGATACACAGCCATTAAGCCGGTCCTGTGAGAATAACCAGTGAGGAAAAGCCACGAGGATCACGGGTTAAATGTCACACCCAGCAAGAAGGTTTGGATCAGACAGCTAAATAGGATAAACCCAAATGGAATATGAAGACAGCTCTTTCTCCTTAGAGTAATGCTGTACCACTATCACACAAGGGGTTTTCAGGGAGAGAATATTCCCAGGATGATGGGGGTGGCCATGTTACCTTTTGTTTTTTAAGTACTTATGGGGCATTTTAAAACTTATGTAAGTCATGGTGTAGGGTTAAGTGTATAGAGTAAAGAACAAGAGGTAAGGCATACTCTCTAGTTTTCTTTCCAGTGGAGCAGCGATATGAGATTGTATGTGTTTATGTGAATTTGGAAAAACTATTTTTGGCCCTACTTTTACTGTCTGCTCAATGTACATGATGTATGCTAATGAGACAATCCCCAGAAAGCACTTAGCAGATGGTCTGGCCAGGGTAAATGTTGGATTCTAATAGAACATTTACTCTTACTCTGTGAAATAACACTGTCATGTGAGTAATATATGAAGGGAGCCACAGTTATCTGGAAATGAGCAGTTAGGAAAGTTTAAGAAGCCTTTTAGCTGGGGCCTAATTGGAAGGCATAACAGCCCTGAGAAACTCCAGAAGGCACTCATCCCAGGCATAGAGCCTGACAACTATGGATATAAACATCTATGTTGTGTTCAAGGAGCTTATTCTGGCTTATGTCCAGGGACATGGTGGTTCTAGGAAGCCAGGGCAGAGGGACATGCAGTGGAGGCAGGACAGGAATTTATGCTTTTGTTCTATATTTGATGAGACACCTTCATGGTTTTCGGTATGCAACAGATGGTATCCGATTTGTGTGTTGAAGTGATTGTTCTGGCTACTGTAGACCAAATGATATGCACAAGTGCAAGACTGGAACCAGAAAACAAGCTATTCAATGTCCATTTTAGGCATACATTTGCATAGTTCTTATGTAGTCGTAGGAGAGGGAGATATAAAGATGACTTTAAGTACTAAATTGAATGGTGGGAGCCAAAATTGTAGTTAGGGGACTTATTTGTAAGAAGGAAGTGTCCAAGAGACCTTGAGTTGCAGATACCAGACTGGCTATGACGTTGCAGAGCAGGTCAGGCTATGAAGGCCAGGCGCTGTGTCCAGGGAAGGTGCTCTCTCCCTGGGCACCATATGATAGTTACCATCAAGCTCTTAGAAGCAGAAACCAATGGAAGACACCTATTAAAGTTAGATTTAAATGAAAGGGGTTTCCTCTTTAGATCATGGAAACCATATTCCTCTTCATGCAGTATCTGCTGTAGCATGGGGAAGTAGAAGTAACCTAAATATCTGTACAGGGAATTGTTGAGTTGATTATAGAATTCATCTCTGTGCAGTATAATAAGAAACCCATGCTAAGACTTTCATTCGGCAAATACTTATTGTGTGCCTACTATGTGTCAAGCTCTATTTCTAAGAGAAGGGAGACAATTATAAATAAAATTTTTTTTTAAATGATAAAATATGTACTGCTGAAATTTACCTTATTTTGAGGATGATTTGCAGCAGACAGATAGGTTTTTTTTAAAGGGGAATAATGAAAATGAGGGCTATTTATTTTACTTGAAAATCAAACACACAGTCCCACTGAAGAAAAAGAATGAAGTAATAAACGAGATGAACAAGTAAGTCATGCAAGTGTATGGGAAGATCATGGTAGGAGAGAACAGGTTTGGGAAGCTGAAGGGTGGAACTGTGGTTAGTCAGTTTATAGATTGCAAGAATGCCAGTGTATAGAATGGGTAACATTGAGATTTGGTCATGAAGACTGAAGCAGTTTGGAAAGGCCTTTGGATTTTATTCTTTATGTCTTACACAGCTATTAGAACTTTTGGAACATAGGAGAAAGTAGTTATAAATGCAAGTAGAGGAGGAAAATGCTCTAATTCCTTTATGAGGACAAACTGATAAATAAAGAGTTGGTACATGCCTGTAGCAATTAGAAAATGCAATAATCTGTGTATGATTAGAGGCAGAGGAAAGGAAGGGTATGGAAGAACTCTAAGGCTTGGCTAACAAGATGGTGATGGTCTACTAAATGGCATGAGGAATTTGGGAGAGAAATGAATTTGGAAAGCACTAAGAAGATACACTTCATTTTAGTTGTTTAGCATATTGAATTTGAGCTGTGAGTTCCAAATGGTAAAGACAAAAGTGAACATCGCATTGTTTAATTAGAATTAGAGTTAGTCTACAATTCATGGCTTTCAAAACAAACGGAGAGTTGTGGTGTGAATAGACAGAAGTGAATGTGTATTGGTGTGTGAAGGACAGTATGTGCACGCTTTGCCAAGCTCTACCTACTCAAAGGCTGTAGGGCAATGGTGAACTACAGCTGGCAAACAAATATTCGCTTCTCAAGTACTGGGAGAAAGCAGGGCTCCTTTGCAAAGTGTCTGCTTCTGTGTTTGGATAAGATAAAATATTGAGGCTTGAGCATGGAATGTTGACAACAAGAAAAAGAATGGTGCTTAAGCTACATTTTCTGAGTAAGTGTTTTTCCCACTAATGCCCAGAGCTGTGGATCAGCAGCTGTCTTAGAAGCCGCAACCCCTGTGGTGAAGCCAGAAGCAACTCAAAGAATGACTTCTGTCCTGCAACCCCTCTGCAAAAAAAAAGTGCAGAAGAAAGAGACTGAGGCAAGAGAATGTGTGGTTGAGAATCCAGTCTCAACCCATACTCCAGAAAAATGTTTCAAGACTCTCCCTCCATTATATTCCAGGGTTAAGAGTGAACAGTAGAGCTGATATAAGACTGTACCATAACTATGCATTTTTTAACATCATATATCATAAAATTTATTTAAATTTCATTTTTTATTTAATTTTTTTAAATCTGTATTTTCCTGGTTTAGTAAAATGTCTCAGAATGGTATGTTAAGATATTTTTAAAACATTATGGTCTGCTGATGACCAAATATGACATCTGTTCTAAATATCGTGTGACACTGGCTTCCCCTCACTACCAGGCACTTCTTCAGTGATATGATAAATAATGCCCATCGCATGTTTGAGGCTCCTGTACACCCACTGGATCCATATAACTCAGCCACATAAGATAGATCGTCATGTGCCTAAGAAAAATGTCAGCAAAAATCTGAGAAGAGAGACATACATATTGACAAGATGCTCTGTGGTGCTCTACAGGCTGTAAACACAGGTGAAAGGGCTGTCTCTCAGTGCCGGTGCCCCACCAGGACCATAGGAAGTTCTCATGGATATGGGACAGATGTAAACTCACTTGGAGATGGAAGAGGCTTCAGGAGGAACTTCTCTGCAATAAATCAGGGGAGAAGCAAGTTCTGCACTTTATTTAGAAGTTTTTAGTAAATTGGAAAGGGTTTAAATGTTTTAATCATTACAGAAGTGATGGGGTTAGTGAAGCCCATAATCTCGTGAAGGCTGGCAGGAAGGAAGGTCAGCAACAGAGCTATCAGGTAGGAGGCTTGGCCAGGCTATTCATGTGAAGAACAAGAAGATGTAGGGTAGGCCATGGCAAAATGGGCCTGATGGTGTCCAGTGCCAGCATGAGGTCAGATGAGAATACCCCACTGGGTAGGAAGTTGGGAGGCCTATTGAGCAGCACCTAGGAGCAACCCTCTGGGAGGAAGAGGGTTGCCTTCTAACAGTAACTGCTTAACCCCTGGGCTAGTTTCCTAGGACAGGAAACTGAATATGGTTTAGTTTTGAAAATTGAAACTAATTTATTTAAAGTACATTAAAACAATTTAACATGTTTCAGTAATTTTGTTCCTAGAACGGCTGTTCCTAGAATTGTATAATAACTTACATGGTTTTCATTAATATTATGGGGAGGGCTTGTGTGTGTATTTTACTAAAAGCTGTTTTTCATCTGATAGAGTCAGAGCAGGTAGAGTGCATATGTGTACTTCATAGCTGAGCTCATTAATAAGCCATTACATTAGACAAGACTGGCTTCTAGGGCACTGAAGAGTGGGAAAGCCTGGCTCAGAAGCAGACTGTCTAAGCACCATTCAGCCATGTACTCCCTGTTGTGCCAGTAGGCTGGTTGCAGCACACATTTCCCGTGGTACATTGCATTCAGACCCTCCTTTGGCTCCTACATTGGAGCTGCAGGACCTTGAAAGTTGCTCCAGTGTTCTATTATCCTTTTTGTTGATGTGATAAAACATTCTGATGGAGAGCAATGTGGGGGAGGAATTGCCTTATAACAGTTGTTTCATGCCCAGTTTATTCCCATGAGACTTGACACGTCTATCGAACTGCTCAGAATTCATATTAGTGTTACTGGGTTATTTGAGTTCACAATAGTTGGAGTCTGTTATTGAGAGAAGTCATAGCAAGAATTCAGGCCAGGACTTGAAGCTGAGATCATGCGGGATATTGCTTGCTGGCTTACTCTCAGGCTCATGCTTAACTGGCCTTCTTATCTATCCCAGTACCACTTGCCCAAGGATGATGCCACCAACAGTGGGCTGGGCTCTTATATATCAATTAACAGTCAGGATAAACCCAATGAACATACCCCTTTGCATGTACTGAAGAGACATTGCTCCACTGCAAACAAGCAGAGGGGAGTAGGTGTTAAAGCTTCATTCATTCTCTCTCAGATGTTGGCTAAAAAAGTGTGTGATTACTCTTCTTGGCCACTGTGCCATTTGGTGGCCGGGATATATTCTCTGTGATATTTTAAAAGTGCATGCCCCATGGTTGGTCTATGTCTTACTCTTTACTCTATTGTCCCATGTGATTTTAATGAATGATAGGCATGAGAAAGTAGGTGCATATAGCCACTCATTTGGGGTAGCTTGGGGAATAAGTGAAAGAAAACAAACCACAGTCCACCTACCATTGCTGATGTAGTTTGAGTAATAAGCTGTACTAGAGCAGATCCTTCCATTCCTCCTCTTTTTTTACTAAAGCAGAAAGAAGCCATTTTGAATACAAAGGAAAGCAAGAATTGTATACACTGTAGCAGTAAAAAATCCATGAGAGGCATGTAGTAAGCTCAACACCAGCTTGGACTACGTGAGACTCAGATTTTAAAATGATCAAATTTTTGAACAAACATTTCTCCAAAGAAGATGCAGAAACAGCCAGTAAGCGCACAGTGATCACCAGTAGCCATGAAGAAATATAAATCTAAACTTTAATAAGGTAGCACTTCTGCTGGGATTGTAAAACAGTGCTGCCACTTGGAAAAATAATCTAGCATAACCTCAAAATGTTAAAAGTTACCTTACAGTAGTGTAGCTAGTCTTTCTCTGTCCCACCAGCCAGTTCCCCTATCATGACACAGAGACTTCTAATTATGAAAGCTTGGCCAATAGCTTAGGCTTGTTTCTAACTAGCGCTTATAACTTAAATTAACCCGTATCTTTTAACCTACATCCTTTGTCATGGCTTGGTTACCTTGACTTTGTAATGCCTATGCTGCTTGCTTTGCGTCCTGGTGTTTCTTCATGACTCAGCCCTTCTTCCCAGCCTCCTGGGTGCCTGAAAATCCTGTCTAGCTATTGGCCGTTCAACTCTTTATTAAACCAATCAGAATGGTACATCTTCACAGTGTATAAAATGGTTATTCCACAACATAGCAGGGCAATTTCAGCCTCAGTTTAAGCCTATGAGACTTACAAATATACAACTACTCAGATTTTCATGGTAGAATTACTCTTAATACATAGAGTAGAAACAGCCCCCAATGTTCATTAGCTGATGGACAAGTTTTAAAATGTGATATATACATGTAATAGAATATTACTCAGCAAAAAGGGTAAGAATAGAAATGATATATGCAGCATACTCTGTATCAGTGGTTCTCAACCTGTGGCTCTTGACCACTTTAATGTTACATATCAGATATCATACATATCAGATATTTACTTTACGATTCATAACAATGACAAAATTACAGTTAGTTATGGAGTAGCAACAAAAATAATTTTATGGTTAGGAGTCTCTACAACATGAGGAATGGTCTTAAAGGGTCACAGCATTAGGGAGGTCCAGAACAGGCTCTGTACACTGCTAATGTTTGCTTCTATCTCAGTAAAACTGCTGATAAAGATAAAGAGCATGAGAGCTTATGTTACCAAGGAATATACTGAGGGAAATAAGTCCAACTCCAAAGATTATACTGGCTGATTCTATGTATATGACATTTTTTAAAGTGATAAATTTTTAATAAGGACAGATTAGTAATTTCCAGATGTCAGAAATGACAAAGATGGGAGGAGGTCGGTGATCAGGGGACCATTGCAAATCAAACAGTAGCATATGCCTGTAATCACAGCACTCAAGAGACTAATGCTGGGAGGTCAGGAGTTCAGAGCTAATCTAAGTTACACAGGTTAAAAAAAAATGGTGGTGTAGGGGGGAGTGAAGGTGTAGCTCAGTGGTAGATGGTTTGCTGCCATTAACAAAGCCCTGTATTTGATCCCCAGTTTTTTTTTCTTGTTTTTTTAGTAGATTTAAAAAAAAATGCCAATCCAAATTCCCACTCTCTCCCCTCCTCCCATTCCCTCCACACACCCTCCCACCCCAGCCCCCTCTAATCCTAAGAGAGGGTAAGGCACTTTGCTTTGAGGAAGGTCAAAGGCCCTTCCTACTACATATAGGCTGAGCAAGGTATACATCTAAAGACAGTAGAATCCCAAAAAGCCAGTACATGCAGTAGAGATAAATCCTAGTGCCACCGCCAGTGGCCACTCAGTCTGCCCCAGCCATGCAACTGTCAACCACATTCAGAGGGACTAGTTTGGGCCTATGCTTATTCCCAGTTCTTCATTAAACTAGTCATTGTACTAAACACCTATAATTCCAGCACCCAGGCAGTAGAAAAAGGAGGATCAGAAGTCCAAAGTCATCCTTAGTAAGCACGTTGAGGCCTGAGCTACATGAGACTTGTTTCCTGTACCCCATCCCCTCAAAATATAGAATGCTTTTGGTTTCTGAAGCAGCAGAGACATTCAGCAGGTAGGGCTGTTTGTTGAAGCACACAGCGTGGGGCAGCCTCTCTCAGACTAGAAATTGAGGGGTCTGGGGCGCTGGCTGTGACCCTCATAGAGGTGGGCTGAGGTGCTTGGGAATGAGGAAACCTTTGTAACATAAGGTCTGCAACTGTTCTCCCTTCTTTGCTTCCTGAAATTGTTTGCCTGAGTGTAGACAGACTATCATTTCTGGGGTGCCTGATAACGTGAGCAAGGTCATCCATAACTTCATAGGAACTGCTTGGTATTGTGACAGTGGTGGGGGACATGGCTCCTACAGGGTATTAAAACCATACCAAGTACACATTTAGCAAGGGCACTGTCATTTGTTCCTGTCCAGGGATACTGGAAAGTTCGTACCAAGCATGGTGGCACATGGCTGTAATGCCAGCACTTGGGAAACTGAAACAGCGGAATTGCTTCAAGTTTGAGGCCAGCCTGGGATACATAGGGAAACCCCTTTTCAACACAAAAACATTTTAAAAGAGAGAGAAGGTGGGGAGCTCATGTCTCATTTTAGCAGAAAAAAAAAACATGATCTTGAAATGAATAAGAAACATTTTTGTACAGCAAAAACCATGTTGTGAACATCTCTTCACGTTAAAAAAGATAAACAGTAGGATTAACTGTTTACTTTGAGAGCCATGCCTGGTTGTTTTTGAAAAAAGGGAACGCGGTGTCCTGTGTCTAGTTCCCAGCTGTAGGAAGCAGCCCTCCTCCTGTGTTCTGAGGAGCTCCTCTCTCCTTCAGGGCCAAGCCTCTCCTGCCTCCTCCTGCTCCCATGCCCCTCTCTTTGTCTCTTGATTTTTACTTTTATACTTCATACTCTAGTTTCTTCTCCCTTTTTTCTTGAGTTGATGCTTGTAAGAGATTATGAAGTAGAGGAAAAGATCTTGTTGATCTTAGAGATTGCTGCCTCTGACAGTGACCTAGAATAGAACAGCCAGCCTGACTAGATTCCCGGAATTCCTGGTGGACTGCTAAGAACTGCTCCCATCTCAGTGTAAACACCCACATGGTCACTTAATCTTCCTTCTTGGCACATGTGCATGTGCTGACACACACGTCCACAGTTCCCTTGTTCCCTCTCTGGAGCACTGAAATCGCACCGCTGAATCAAAGAAAGGGAAGTTATACGGTGTGGAAGGGTGTGTGTGTGTGTGTGTGTGTGTGTGTCTGTATTCTCAGAGGAGTTATTAAATTATTATACCATTTAAATATCCTTCTACAAATCTAGTTTGCTTTCTTTGTCATTTATTATATAGTTTTAGTTTTTTATAATTTCTTGAAACATTCTCCAAAGAAGATGATAAAGGCAAGAAATAAAACTTTTCAGAATTGGGATATAGCTCTGATTGAGTGCTTGATTTGCACCCATTAGGTTCTGAGTTCAGTCCCCAGTGCATGTAAACACATGAGCATGCGCATACACACACACACACAGGGTGGGGGGGACCTTTTTCTAAGACAGATACCAACTATATAATTTAGGACCTTTATGCATCGAGCATGTAAGACCTTTTATGTGTGATTTTTGTGGTGCTGGAAAGGGTAATGTGGTTTCACAAACAGCATCTGCTTTCCTTCTGTTGTTTATTTTTTGAGACAGGGCCTCACTATGTATCACAGAGTAGCTTTGAACTTGCTATATATAGCCCCAGATGGCCTCAAATCATGAACTGTCTGCCTTGGTCCTGGGCTTACAGGCCTGTGCCATTGTATTCACTACTGTGAATATGTCTCCTGATTGCTGTGATTATTCCTAGGTGAAATTGAGTGACTGACTGGGATGGGCAAAAGTAGGTACTGCATTTTAAGTTATCTACTATTTTATCCTTAACAAAACCTTATTTTATAAATATAACTGCACCTATGGATGAGATCACTGACATAAGACCCATCATCAGGGAGCTTTATGCTGTTTTCATCTCTCTCATTGCTTTCACATAGAAATTACACCTACGAAGGCAAATACATGTATATTACTAGCAATTCAGATTTTACAGATGTGTGACAAAAACTAAAATTTTGAGTTTGGGAAAGGTATAGGAATTTAGGTGGGTGTTAACAAATTAAAGTCACCTGGATTGCATGGGCGTGAGGACCGGCACTTGCAGAGCCAGTATGGAGACTTGTTCATCAGCCACAGAGCTCAAAAGGAAGTCTCCTCTCCAGGCCTTGCCAGCTTCTCTGTGCCACATGGTAACAGCCAGAGAAATGGGAAACTGATTAAGGACGTTTGCTTTATGCCTCAGTATTTAAAGTGAGGAGCTCACTTCTTAGAATGTTATTCCAAGCACAGAATGGTGAGCTGTCTCGAGGAATGAATCCTGTTCTGGGGCTCCCTTATTCTAACCATTAGCATCTTACTGCCTCCCTGTGAGACATTTTTTCTCTTGGTAATCTAAATTAATCTCCTAGAGATAGTGTTCCTCTCACCTGAGTCACATGACCCGCAAACATTGCTGAGAGATCTCTTGATGTGAATCAGTGTGCATGTTTACCTTACGCAGTGCCAGGGCAGCTAAAGGATGAATCTCGGTCTACTTCCCAACGTGGAAGATAGTTTATATGAACACTGCGTCACACTAATTCATAGCATCACTTTAAAATGTCAAATCTCCTTACACACACCTTTCCTGGCTTGGCTGTGCTAGTCCCCAATGTCTTAGATCGTTCAGAAGATAGCCACACAATGTACAGCATCCTGTGAACGCACATGGTAGTGTCTGAGCTGCAGCCTGCTGTAAAAACGTGTGTCTGTATAGATACCTTTGAACTAAAATCATTGAAGCTCCTTGTCTGTGAAGGGAATCCACACCCATACATTGTTCTGGTCAGATAAATGTGAACAGCAAGCCTGTACTCTTGCCCATCTGTGCTGTGTTCCCTCTGCCACCTTGTTTTTGAGACAAGGTCTCATGGCCTTTCTTCACCATCCAGAGTAGCAAGCATAAACCATTGTGCATGCCTTGAGCAGTTTGGATTTCCAGGTTCATGATGGCAAGTTAAGCAGTTCCTGTCCTCTCAGCTCTATGGACAGAGACCTGACACAGGCAATCCAGGCAGTCACAAACTGTGAGAGTACTTGGGGTATAGTGAACAGAGGCTGTAATAGCCAGTACTGGGCAGGGTTGCTGTTCTTACCATTGTATTCAGAGCTTTTAAAATGAAATGGTCTTCTATTAGTCAGGGTTCCCTAAAGAAACAAATATATAGAATCAATACATATTAAAAGGGGGTTATTAGACTGACTCACAGGACATGATCCAAGTAGTCCACCAATGGCTTTCTCATGATGGAAGCACCAAGAATCCAGTGGTTGTTTGGTTCACAGGTCCAGATGCCTTAGCAGTCCCAGTCTGAGTCCTGGAGGATTGCTGAAGAGCTGTTGTTCTTCGGTCTGCATTAGACTCCTGAAAAAGTTAGTTCTGACGTTGTGGAGAAATGCTGCAGCAACCTGATAGATGGTGCTGCCGAGAGAGTGGGGGCAAGCAAACAAACACAAAGTCTCCCTTTTCTCTATGCTGCCACCAGAAGGTGTGGCCCAGATGTAGGCCATGTCTTTCTGCTTCAGATAATCTGATTAAGAAAATCCCTCACAGGAGTGCCCAACAGTTTGGTTCCAGTTAATTCCAATTGTAATGAAGTTGACAACTAAGATTAGCCATCACAAGTCCATCCCTTGTCAGCTTGACATCCAATCACGTTTCCTTCTGTCATGCTTAATTTTCCAATAAAATAATAACAAAGTCATAATCTCACCTACCAGGATTTAACTGTCCTATGTACAGCTACATATGCATTATATATTTGCAAGTAGTTAGCAATGTCACTTGAGAAATGTTTAGTCTTCAGTATCTCATGACTTAAATTTATATAGATTTATAACAGATAGCCAAGAGTATTTTCTCAGTCACTATGTTATATTACATTCTAGCCTCATCTGTCACATGCCACACACAGACACACCAATGCAGATAAAGTATTCACACTTTAAAAAAAAAGACTGAAATTAATGAACCTTCCTTTTTCTAAAATGAAAAGAATAGAATAAATTTTTTTAGAAAATAGAGGAAATATAAATATGAATAAAAACTAATGACATAAGCAAGCAGTAAAAGCAGAAAAGCTGATTCTGTGAAATCATGAATAAGAACCTTAAAGTGAGGTAGGTAAAGATACTTGCCATGAAAGCCTGGCTACCTGAGTTCCAGCACCAGAGCCTACATAGTGATAAGAGAACCTAGCCCACTAGTTTGTGCACTGACCTCCTTACATGTGCCACAGCAAGTCGCCCCCACCCCCACTGTGCATATACACACAATAAAATAAGTAAATAATAAATGATTAAAATAGTAAAAAAAATAATAATAGAGTTATCAGTGCCTTCAGAGAATATAATCACAGTAAGAAAGACAAGTGGAAAAACCAAAGCAAAAATATATATTACCAGAATGTCTCATGGGGGTGAAGGGTCTATGTAGGCACCAGGTCAACTTGTCCATGTTCAGTGAATAGTGTGGGTTTGTCTTCAGCAATGGGGTCTTGCTATCAGTTTGTGGAAAGCAACCTATTGACAACAGCCTGGGTTGAAAAACAAAGTTTTTTAGTTTTTTTTTTTAAAAGTAGGAATCTCCTGGTGGATCTATTTCTAGCTTTTTGAGGCACCTCCACACTGATTTCCATAGTGACTACCAGTTTGCACTCCCACGGTCAGTGAACAAATGTTCCCTTTTCCCTACATCCGTACTACAATCTGTCCTCTTAATTTCTCTCTTTCTTCTTTTCTTTTTTAAACCCTGACAATTTTGCCAGGGGTGGGAGTGTGAAATCACCAAGTGGTTTTAATTTGCATTTTCCTGGTGAATAAGGATGTTGAACATTTTAAAAAATGTTTCTCTGCCATTTGTATTGTATCTTTTGAGATATGTTATATGTATTCTTTTCTGGTGTGATAAAACACCATAACCAAAAGCGCCTCAGAATGAAAGACTGTGTTTTGGATTAGAGTTCCAAAGGGATAGAGACCATCACCGTGTGGGAGGCATGGCAGCATGAAGGAAATATGGTGGCAAAAGCAGGAAGCGGAGAGGCTATAAACTCTCAAACTTAGCCCCTAGTGACTACTTCTTCTAGCAAAACTCCATCTCCTAAGTTCCCTCCACTACACAGACAGTTCCCCCAATTGAGGTAAAAGTGTTTAAATATATGAGCCTCTGGCAGACAATCTCATTGGGACCGGCATAGTTCTCTACTGGAACTAGATGATGAGAGCATATTGATGTAGACATCACAACACAGAAAAGTCAAACTAGAGCTGAGCCAGGAGCGTCCTCTCTGCATGGTAGCTTTCACAGAAGGCTTCATTTGGGATGGTGGGGAGAAGAGGCATCAGTGATCTTGACCATTAGTGAACCTTGAATGCTACAATTCCCTGTTGGGAAAAATGTGCCAGTGCTAGTAGAATAGTGCCTCTGGTGCAACAGTGGCATGGGCATTAGGGAATAACTGTCTTCAGAATGTTTGTTTTTATACCCGTAGAGTAATGGTTTCAACATTAGTCAAGGAAGCAGTAGGCATTGGTCAGTACAGTAACTCATGCCTGATCAAAGTCCTGAGAATAAGTGAATGCCGACTGTTCTTCCCTGAACAGGCAGTCTCTGTTCTCTGTCTTCCCACCCCCAAGACTCAGGAGATGTGTCCAAACAGAGGGAGAAGGAATGTAAAAGCTAGAGGACAGGGAAGAATGCTGTTGTGCTGGTGAGCTTTGTGTCAACTTGACACAAGTCCTTTAGGGAGAGGGACTCTTGATTAAGAAAAGCTTCCATAAGATATGCCTGTAGATAAGTCTGTAGGGCATTTTCTTAATCAGTGATTGATGTGGGAGGGCCCAGACCATTGTGGGTAGTGCCACCCCAGACAGGTGGTCTTGGATCATATAAGAAAGATGGCTGAGCAAGCCAGTGATCAGTGTTCCTCCACAGCCTGTGCTTCAGTTCCTGCCTCCAGGTTCCTGCCTTGAATTTCCTCAGTGATGGACTACAGCCATCTGATGGAAATAGAGCCTTTCCTCCCCAAGTTGCTTTTGGTCAGTGTCTTTATCACAGCAATAGCATCAATCCCTAAGACAACTAACTGTAAAATGCTGTCTTCTGAACACGACATAGCCGCTATTCTGAGGAACTCACAATAGCTGTGGGTTACTCACACAAAATTGAGCCTAGCAACAGCCCAGCTTGGATAAAGGAAGGGCTCATGAGGACCCACCCCTGTCTGAAAAGCTGGGGCAGTTAATGACTGATAGAGGAAAAAGAGTTACTTTTCTTCTGTGGTGTAACTACTGGTAAAGTTACCCATCCTCCAGTAAATAAGCCCCAACCTGTGCTCATGAAACAACCTTACTTACACTTAATGGGTTATTTAAACAAAGTAAAGATACATGTTATAATCCAGTACTTGGGGTAGAGGTAGGAGAGATCAAAAGTTCAAGGT
This sequence comes from Ondatra zibethicus, assembly GCA_004026605.1. Taxonomy (NCBI): domain Eukaryota; kingdom Metazoa; phylum Chordata; class Mammalia; order Rodentia; family Cricetidae; genus Ondatra; species Ondatra zibethicus. The sequence continues at coordinate 31,770 of PVIU01009065.1, read as the reverse complement.
TATCCTCAGATAAACAAGTTCAAGACCAGCCTAAGCTACTTGAGATACAGTTGTCAACATAAAAACCACACAACTCTCATCTTTTTGTTTTGTTTTTTGAGACAGTGTTACTCTGTGTAATCCTAGCTGTCCTGGAACTCACTCTGTTAACCAGACTGGACTCAAACTCTAAGATCCGCCTGCCTCTGCCTCCTGAGTGCTGGGATTAAAGGCATGCACTGCTACCACCCCCGGCCACAGCTCTCATCTTAAAGAGAGTAAGAGATAGTTTATTTTGCTAAAGCCTTTATGAGTAACTGTGGCCCTGGGAACATGGATGTAGGTTACTGTAAATTCCATGTTCAGATGTGGAAGCAGTTTCATGAAGTTTTTAGTTTTATGGAACAGAGAAAGTCATAAATCAAGACAAGTTTGAAATATATTGACGGATACAACAGAGAGGTGGGTCCAACAAGATGAGCAGAGAGGCCTAAGATGCTGTCTGAGGACATTCTTAGCTCTTGGGATGGTGGAAACTGGTGCTCTGCTAGAGCTAATAGCGTCTAAGAGCTGTTTATTGCTTATCGTCATGAGGTGTTAGTTCAGATCCAGAGTGGAGCAAGGCCTGGCTGTTCCAGAAGGCCAACACCAGCCCAAGATAAAGCAAATGGCTTCTGAAACTCCCAAGTCCCAGTCTCTCCACGGCACCAAGATTCCAGTAGTCCGCCAGTCTCTACAGGCACAGACTACTTCCAGGAGATTTTTGTTCACATACAGATACTTCTTTTTAAGATTTTTTTTTGTTGACACTGTTTCAAAGCAAAACAAACAGAATTGGAAGCAAAGAAGCAAAACTGAAATTAAGAAGTGATTCCGTGATACAAACAAGGAAAATCAATAAAGGTGATCAGTCACAGTAATTCAATATACAGGTTAACTGTATTTTTATAAACCAACAATATCTGACAAATTATCACATATAGTACAACAAGTAGACCCATGGAAGATATAATCGTTCACCCAATGTGACATGTGCAAGAATGTTTTATGAAAAAAATTCTTTTTAAACTTTGATATCAAATGTACCCACCTAAGAAAGGCTTCTGTTCTGTGCCATTCACTGAACCAGCCCTTTGCTGTGTGGATCACTTTAGTCCTTGTCACGGCTCTCTGCATTAGTTTTCCAGGATTTCCGTGTAAAAATGAGGAAACTCAAGCTCATATAGGTAAGTAATTTTTTCAAGGTCCTCAATTTCTGACAGGATGCTGCTCTGCTGGGAAACCATTTGGGTGTCCTTCAGTGTTTCTAGTGGCTTGAGGAAAGCAAGTGGATCATGCCGTTTTCCTTCAGAGACCTGCACCAGCACTGATTTTAGGAGATAGTGTTTCACCAAGCAGATGGAGTTCACTGTGTGCTGCTGTAAGCTAACAAGTCTGGTGGAAACCCACTGTAGGCATGAGCCAGCATGTCACTAGCCTCCGCTCTGTGTGCAGAACATGGGAAAGTATATCCAGCCAGCATGAACCCAGGGCGGTAACTCAAGGAGGAACTTGGAGTCAGAGGCTGCTAAGCAGTACTGCTTACTGCTTCCTCAGCCTGCACTCTTATAAGATCCAGGACCACTTGCCCTAGAGCAAAATAACAAACAAAAGTAGCCTCCAGCTTCCTTCAGTATTTGTGATAAAAGCAATAGTCAAGCAAACCGGGAAATAATAGTGGTATCAGTTCCCCACCTCTCCCTTCTTAGTACAGCCAAGAAAGAAAAGAACTTTATATTAGTTTACATAGCATTTTTTAATCCTAACTTTTAAAACAGTAACATTTAACAGGCCTTAATGCCATCATTTGCAGAGGACCACTTTGACTCCTGTCTCCCTGTGGGAAAGCCTAGGACCTTCTCAGGAAATGTAGCCTGGCCAAAGACCTCCGTCCACTCCCGTGCTCGTGGCTCTGCCTAGATGTACATCTTTAGACGAAGTAGAGAGGAGGTATCCAGGAAGTGAGGAGGCCTGTCAATGGCTTCTAGCAGAGAGTGCCATTCTTACCCTCACAGGGTGCTGAAAAGAACGGAAAGTAAGGGGTAGAGAAAGCATGATTGGACTTTAAATGGAAAACTAGATCTAATTGAGATAGCCATCTCAGTGGACCGATATGTTTAGAGCACAGAGGATCAACAGGTTCATGAATGATTTCCAACATGTCTCCTACTTCTCCCTTTCCAGGAATCTGCAAAATGAGTGCTCCTAAGTTCAGAAAGTATTTAAGAGGGAAAGATAGCCTCACACACACTAATACTAAAAGTTATATATATAATACTATATGGGGCCAGTGAGGTGACTCCATGGGCAAAGGCCTTGCTCAGCAAGCTTAATGGCTGAGTTCTCTCCCCAGAACCCACATGAAAGTGGGAGGACAGAAAGAACTCCACCAAGTTTCCATCTGACTCCACATACATACACGTGGATGCGCACACACTAATAGATAAAATAAAAATTAAAAAACAGGAAGGAAATGTATATACTATAGGAAATAAGAGGTCCCATGTAGCAAAGCAGCAAAATGAACCCCCAGATTTTGTGACAGAATGGTCGGCACTGACCCGAGTGTGGTCACTGACAGATGTGCACTGTACCGGAGAGGGCTCCAGGAGAGCTGCTTTAGGACCGGGCTAGTGGGATGCAGCAGCTTAAGGAAGAGCTGGCAACTACAGAGGTTTGATGTAGAATTTGTGATATAGACATAGAAAATTAATTTAAAATATAAATAGGAAGACAGAAGATATAGCTCAGTGGCAAGAGCTGGCAGGTGCAAGACCCTAGGTTAAATTCCCACTACCACAATAAATAAACAAGCAAGCAAACAAACAACTAAATAAAATAGAAAAATACAGTTTTATTATGGAATATTGTTATTTCTCTAACATTCTAAAATTTATAAACGTTTCTTTTTATCAAGTATATAGAGTATTGTTTTCTTTCTAATTATAATTTCCTGTTTGACTTGTGGATTTAAAGGATGTTATGGTATCCAAAAACAGTTGGCTCATACCTGTAATCCCATGTCTTGGGAGGTAGACAGAGGAGAATCTTGAATTCAATCCAGCATGTACTCTATGGAGACAGGTATATATATATGCATATATATTCCTATATAAAAATTAATATAACAAAATATTATAATATACAAATAAGTAATAATAAGTATAATTTCCAAAGCTAGCATGGTAGTGTATATCTGTAATTCCAGCACTTTGAGCGGTGGTGGCAGGAAGATAAGAATTTCATTGACGACACAGTGAGTTTGGGATCAACACAGGCAAAATAAGGCCCTCACTCACTGGCAAGAGAGCTCAGTAGGTAAAGACTCTTGCATACACAAGCATAGTGACCTGTGTTCAACCCAGGCGGAAGAGAGAACTGACTTCACGAAGTTGTCCTCTGACCTACACATTCGCACCATGGCAGGATTGCTGCTACACATGCACAAAGGCGCACACACACACTCATACAGTAACAGTGGTAATAATAACTACTTTTCAAATAAATACCCTACCTTTTTAAAAAATCTAAAATTTATAAATGTAAGAAGATTTTTAAAATGTTTATTATTTGCTTGGTTTTTCATTTAATTATATCAGAGACAGGTTGTGGTCTTTATAAATTTATTTGAAACTCATTGAGGCTTGCTTTAAAGCCTGTGGTGTGGTCAGTTTTTAATTAAATCTTCATGCCTAAGAAAGCACTTTTTTTTAACTGTGGGAAGTTTTCAGATGTTCATCCAGCAAATCAAACTTATTGGGTATATAAAAAGTTTTTTTTTAATTTTTGCTTTATCTTCTCTTGGCCTTTCAGTAACTGGAAGAGGTGTGTTAAAATAAATGTGGGTTTGCTAATGTCTCTGTAATTTTTTATAGTTTACATTTTATATATTCTGAGGCTATTAATAGTATAAAGATTTAAAATTAAACATCATCCTGATAATTAAACATTTTGACCAGTATTGGTGAATTTTCCACTCTTAATAATGGGGACTGGAGAGATGGCTCAGCAGTTAAAAGCAGTGGCTGCTCTTCCAAAGGACCTGGGTTCAGTTCCCAGCACTCACATGGCAGCTCACAACCGTCTCCAACTCCAGTTCCAGGGGATCCAACACACTCACATAGACACACATGCAGGCACATTATTTTAGTGCACATAAAATAAAAATAAATTTTAAAAAATAATACACTGTTTCTTAAAATGTGTGTTTGCTCCCTTGAGTTTTCTTTTCTTTTTAGTTTGTTTCTTTTGAGACAAGTTCTCAAGTAGCCAAAGCTGGGCTGGAACTCCTGACCCTCCTACTTTTACCTCCCAAGTGCTGGAAGTTTTTTAATCAGCATCTCACTCTGTAGCGCAGGCTGGCCTGTAACTTCTTCTAGCCTTGCCTTGAGCCTCCCTGAGTGCTATAATTCCAGACATGAGCGCCTACTGAAATTCTGCTTATTAACTGGCAAGTTTCAATAATCTGCCTTCCAGTGGACAGTGCTCCTCCATGGCCTCCAGGCCCCTGTCTTGAGTTCCTGCCCTGACTTCTTTCCATGGTAGACTATGATCTGGAAATGTAAGATGAAATAAGCTCTTTCCTGTCCCGGTTGCATTTGGTCATGGTGTTTCATCACAGCAGTAGAAACCTATCTAAGATGGACAGTGATTTTTATCTTTTGGGACTATGTGTGTCTGTGGCTTTTGTGCCTTCTCTTGGGGAAGCTCTCTATTGTTCTCAGAATTGTGCACTGAAGCTTTTGGGTGTTGAGCATCCTTTCGAGGAAGAGAACAGAAGCAGGGAAAGAGGAGCCTTTGTTTCTGGGCAGCAATGATGCATTTAGTTGAGAGTGTAGTTATCTTTATCGTGTTTTCCATCACAATGGCTGAGGGTTGAATGCTGAAATATAAGCTTGTCTCCTGTATTGTATGGCTAGTGATCTAAATACTTGCATGTACAAAATCAAAACAAAGTTCAGCAGGATGTTTCAAAGGGCAAAGGCACCTGCTGCAGAGCCTGACAGTTTGAGTTCAGTCTTCAGGACTAACGTGGTAAAAGGAAAGAACTGCCTCCCACAAGTTGTCTTCCGACCCTCGTGCATATGCTGTGGCATGCAAACACCCATAACGTATTGCATGTGTACACACACACACAAAGAAATGTATTTGAATCCAACTTCACTTGCCCTTATTCACCATTAGGAAGGTGACTGCGTTGGAGTTTCAGGGAAGACAGGGATCGTCTTGGTTCTCTTACTTAGAACATAAATATGTGGTTCTTTACAGGTGCTGCCTGCTAGTGCAGGATGCCTGCGGGATGTTCGGGGAAGTGTACCTGGACGGCAGCCTCTGGAAGAACACAGAGTTAGAAGGGAGGTCCTGCGTCATGGCGGGCATGAAGGTCCTGCAGAAGGCCACGAGAGGAAGGTGAGGACACTGCAACGTCATCTACTTTGTATAGTAACAAATAAAAAGCAAACGTTTTATGCTTTTATCTCAAATTTTCATTTTTAAGCCAAGACTGCTCCATATTTGAACTATAAAGTAAAACATGGTGGCACATGCCTTTTACCCCAGAACTCGGGAGGCAGAGGCAGGTGGATCTCTGTGATATTGAGGCCACCTTGGTCTACAAACTGAGTTGCAGGACAGCCAGGGCTACACAGAGAAATTCTGTTTTGAAAAACCGAAAAGAAAGAAGACAGACAGTTGAGTGCAGTATCCCCAGAGGAACATAATTGACAATCAAAATAACTAAACACCTTTACTGATTAATATTTTATTGAAATTAAGGGAAAATGGATAAGAACAGTATGTCTTCTAGATACATGTATGCTAAGTGAAGAGTCTCCAGTTTAAAAAAAATTGTTGTTAACATTTATATAAGTTCCCTCATTTCTATAAATACATCTTGGTAATAATATTATTTTTGCCTCTTTGAATACTATTTTAATTTAAAATTGCTTAAGGATAGCAAAATTTGTAGAAATAACTGTTGAGTGTGAGTTTTTAACCCTCTGGTGTGAGCAGAGACCTAGTGCAGAGGGAAATCCTGTCACCCAGCTCCACTCACCCTAGCCAACTGACTCGCCAGAACGCCCAGCATCTTGGAACTAGCTGATGAAATCTGACCATTTAAGTCATAATAAAGGGAAATAGAAAAAACAAAACTTTTAAATATTGTATGTATGTTACCTCCTGACCTTGTAACTGAAGATCTGTTTTCTGCAGTTTTTCTAAACTATGACTGTTAAAAAAAAACCTCTGTACATTAAATAGGGTATGTAGATGAAAATCTAATTTAATGAAAAGACGTTTTATAAGAGTTAAACAAAACTTTTTATCCCTTTGAGACAGGGTCTCACTATGTCACCCTGACTGACCTAGAACTCTATGTATGTAGACCAGGCTAGCCCAAAATTCACAGAGATCCTCCTGCCTCTGCTTCCTGAGGGTTGAAATAAACAAAACTGTTTAAATTATCAAGTGTTAATGCTTTTTCCAGCACTTATGAGCTGGAGCAGGAAGATAAGAGTTCAAAGCCATTATCCTTTACATGGTTAGTTTGAGACCAGCCTGGGATCCTTTGTCTCTAAATAGCCAAATCTTCTTAGTGCTATGGTAAGCAAACTTGTTCTGTGCTAAATATTGTGGCACCTTATCCTAAACAGTTTTGGATAGGGAGATGTAGCTGTGCATAGACCTGGCCAAACCATGGTTCTTGCTTCACCAGTAATCCTTTTAACCTGTAAATTAAAAGGAAGACATTTTTTCTTTGGTAAGTATTTTTAATTTATTCTTTGACAAGCTCATGAATATATACAGTGTATCTTGGTCGTATTCACCCCTGCTGCCCTCAGATACCCCCATACTCTGCCTTCCTATCCTGATAGCTCCCCAACACACACCTTTTTTTATGTAACCATGGATTCCAATTAGTTCTGCCCTTTGGAATGTTCACTTACCTTATTATTGACTTGATCTCGTTCCTGCCTGTGCAGATAACCACAGCTGCTGTAAGTTCAGCACTCTTCCCATTCCCCCAACTCGTAGGTTCTTTCTGTCTCTTCTTCCATGAATGGTGATGGGGTGATGTGAAAGTTCCACCTAGAGCTGGGCACCCAAGAGTCACGTGTTCTCAGCACTCTGACCAGTTCTATGTGTCTGCCTTTATTCTGCAAAGAACGCTTGTCTTACCCAGGGTGGCAGTTACCTATGGGAGGACGTTTGTGTTTACAAGTCAGCTTGACGCCATCTGCTTAGCAGAATGAAAGCAGTAGGATCCCTGGCAAGGTTTGCAGCACCAGGCATGGACTTCTTCTGTGGAGTAGGCCTCAAATCGTTGGGGTTACTATTGCTGAGATGGAATGCCGTGTTCAAGAGCATAGTGGGGAGGAAAGGCTTTATTTCACTCATGGGTCTATATAACAGTGCATCATCCAAAGCAGTGAAGGCAGGGACTCAAGCAGGGCAGGATCTTGGAGGCAGGAACTGATGCAGAGGCCATGGAGGGGTGCTACTTACTGACTTGCTCACCATGGCTTGCTTATTCAGTCTGCTTTCTTAACCAGGACCACCAGCTCAGGCATAGTACCATCCACAATGGGCTGGGACTCCCCTATCAATCACTAACTAACAAAATGCTCTAAAGGCTTGCCTGCAGCCCTATTTTATAGAAGTCGTTTCTTTTTTTTTAAGATTTGTTTCATTTATTATTTGATGGGTATAAGTGTTTTTGCCTGCATGGATCTGTATGCACCGTGAGCCCAAGGATGTTAGAAGCAGGCATCAGACCCCCTGGAACTAGTGTTACAGGCAGTTTGTGAGCTGCCGTGTAGGTACTGAGAATCAATCCCCAGTCCTCTGCAGGAGCAGCCCATTCTCCAACCTTGGAAGCATTTTCTTAGTTGAGGTTCCCTCCTCTGAGATGATTTCAGCCTGTGTCAAGATGACATAAAACTATCTAGAACAGTCGATTACGTCTGTAAGATTTGTGCCACTATTTCAACAATGTGCATTAGGAAGAAGAAAATTTAAAGAATTATCCTAGGATATAATTAAATACCATAAGCAATGAATTTGGGGTTCTCAAACTCATTGTTACAGTCTTCAAGTCACGTTACTCCATCATATTGGTATTTATTTAATGATAGTAACATCTGAGCTTCTAATGTTGATAAGCCCCTTACAATTCTATAACATTCTGAATCATTTGTTGATAGCATCTTCTCTGCTTTGCATAATGTCCACCCATTGTGGCCATTCTAAAAATCATGAACATTTACAAGCCTTTCTCCTGACTGGCCTAGTCTCTGCCCTGTCAGTCCTTTCTATAGCACCTTTCAGGTGAATGACAGCTCTGCCTGAGAGTTATGTACCAGGAAGAAGTGTTTTCCTTAGACTGTAGACTGCTTCATGGCTCAGTCTTCATGCTTCATGGCCCACGATGGCCCAGAGGGCTACTCTGGCTAGAGCTTGTGGGAGCACATTGTGGAAATTCTGATGCAGGTAGGCATGGACAGGCCTGGGACGTGGGATCAGTGGTTCTGTAGAATTTATATTCTTCCAGCATCATGTTATACATGCATTTAATATTTCCTCTAGTTCTGTGTTACCCTGGGAGACTCACTGCCATCTATAGCATTTTGAAGGAAGTAGGCTTTCTGTAGGAAGTGCCCCAGTGATCCAGATAATTCGTCTGCCAGTAAACTCCCTGAGTTCTCACATGTGTTCAGTGAGTGCTCTCTACCTCCAGCTCACTTTACTAAAACATGTCTGAGTCCCTTTCCATGTTTAACTTGCTGGCAAAATATTTGATGCTTCTTGGAATTAGGATTAATTAATTTCTTTATGCATTTCACTTTACTTCAGCATGCAGCCATCCAAATAAATATTTGGAGTATCTTTTTGTTCTTTTGGAAGCTGTGCTTCTTCAAAACAAATTACTAAATACATTTGGAATGTTGGATGTTATAATTGCCTATTAGTGACATCATCCACGGTCGGTCATCCACCCATAGCCCAGAAAACAAGGAAACAAGGTAGTTGTTTTTTTTTAACACCCAGTTATGTCTATTAGCAACTCTTCTAAACTCTAACAGAACAACTTCCAACAATTTAGGTCCACGTGAGTACATGTCTGGCTATAACAGAAAATGCTGTCTTACACTTGGAAAGCACAAGCTAAGTAAGACATGCTGTCCTTCAGATCTACTCCAGTAGATTTTATCTGTCATCCCTCACTGCTCCAGACCCACCCCAGCAGAGAGATATGCTGCCACACTTGCATATGGAGCACCCTGTGACTATAGACTCAGCCCAAAGGTTTGCAGGAAGAGAACCAGCATAGTTTTGGGTTTTCTCTGACTCCCCTCCCCCCTTTTTGTTAATTTAAGTGTCTCTACTGACTGCTCAGAGTAAGATGAGTTAGATAACTTCTATTAAAGTTTAGAAAACTGTACAGTGTTCAAAGCCATCCTGGTGAGGTGCTCTCACTGGCTGGCTGCAGCCCTGCCTTTGCTTTCTCTGCATAATGCTTGCTGCTCTTGGTCTAGGAACCTTCTCCAAAGCTCAGCCTCTGGCGTTTATTCCCCTAGGTAACCTATACATCAGTTTAGCAAGCCAAATAAACAGACAACTCATGTTACTTTGATGCCATATTCTATATGTGAACTTAATGTATATGTTATTTTGACATTCTTTAATTTTAAATTGTGGGAAAATGTAAGCCGGCGGAGGGGGCGTGGCACACATCTTTAATCCCAGCACTAGGGAGGCAGAGGCAGGCAGCTGTCTGCGAGTTCAAGGCCAGCCGGGTCTACAGAGCAAGTTCCAGGACAGTCTCCAAAGCTACAGAGAAGCCTTGTCTCAAAAAACAAAAAGATAGATAGATAGATAGATAGATAGATAGATAGATAGATAGATAGATAGATAGATAGATTGATTGATTGATTGTAGGAAAATGTTAAGGAAAGGGAGGATATCTGAAATCTGTTAACTGAAGAAGTGAGAGCAGCAAATTATTTTACTTAGCAGAGGAATGGAGGTACTTATTTCAGTTCACAGTCCTCTAAATATTTGGGCCAGCATGATGATACCTATAAGCCAAGCTGCAGAGAGAGAGAAGGGTGATCACCGCAAATTTAAGGCCAGCCTCATTTGCACAGTGAACTTTAAGCCAGCCACAGCTACAAAACAAGATCCTGCCTTGAAACAAACTAAAATCCTACACGTTCTTTTATTTGTAGTTTTTATTTCCCAACTTATTAAAGGCCTCTAATCTCTTGATTTAAAATAAATTATTGACTTACAGATGCTATTTTATGTAGAGCTCTTTAAGAGCATTTATGTAATTGTATAGAGCTTTGCCTCACTTGTAAGAGTGACAGAGGATGCAGCTGATACTGTCTTTAACCACAAAGTGCATCCCTTTGAACAGAAAACAGAATAGCAAAGGACTGAAGCAGTTAGCTATTCAAGTGACTAGATAGGTCCTATAGAGATTTCATGAAAAGCATAAAAATGAGGGCCACAACCAAACCTGCTGACCTGAGTTCAATCCCTTGCCCCACGTGGTGAAAGAAGAGAACTGACTACCAAATGCTGTCCTCTGATTTCCAGACTTGTACTGTAGCACACACACAAACACTCAGAGTAAATAAATAAAAGTAAATAAATAAATAAATAAAACCTCTTATGTAAAAAAAAATGTGTTATTTATCTTGATGAATCAAAGACATTTTTTTCATATTGTTAATAGTGTTTTGCAATTGATAATAGTAATTTTTGTGCAACACAAAAATAAAATGAAGAGATATAGGCCAAAAGAAATGTAAGAGGATTTGCTGAAAGCAGTTCAGGACCAGTGCCTTATTCACAGAACCAACATAAAGGTAGAGAGTAGTCATGACTCTTTTTTTCCTTTTTTTTTTATTACTTAAAAAAATACCAATCCAAATTCCCACTCCCTCCCCTCCTCCCAGTCCCCTCCTTCTCCCTTCAAAGGCCCTCCACCCACCCCTCCAACCCTAATGGAGTGCCATGCACCCCACCCCGTGGAAAGTTCAAGGCCCTTCCTACTATATCTAGGTTGAGCAAGGTTTACATCCAAAGAGAATAGGATCCCATGAAGCCAGTATATGCAGTAGAGACACATCCCAGTGTCACTATCAGTGGCCCCTCAGTCTACCCCAGCTGTCAACCCCCTTCCGGGGGGCTTGGTTGTTCCCATGCTTGTTCACTCCCAGTCAAGTTGGAGTTGGTGAGCTACCATTAGCTCAAGCAAACTGTCTCAGTAGATGACCCCTTCATGGTCTTGAATTCCTTGCTCATACTCTCACTCCCTCCACTCTTCAATTGGATCTTGGGAGTTCAGTCCAGTGCTTCAATGTGGGTCATTGCCTCTGTTCCCATCTGTTGTTGAACAAAGGTTCTATGGTGATATTTAAGATAATCATCAGTCTGACTACGGGGTAAGGCCAGTTCAGACACCCTCTCCTCTATTGCTTAGGGTCTCAGCTGGGTTCATCCCTGTGGGTTCTTGGGCATTTTTCTAGAGCCAGGTTTCTTGCTAACTCCATAATGGCTCCCTCAATCAAGATATCTCTTTCCTTGCTTTCATATCTGTCCTTCCTCCATCTCAACCATCCTGTTCCCTCAAGTTCTCCCTCTTTCTACCCCCTGCCCCCTGCTCCTAAATTTTTGTCTGATTCCAATTTCCAGGTGGATCTATATATGTTTTTCTTTGGGGTCACCTTATTACTTAGTTTCTCTAGAATCCTGAACTATAGGCTCGTTGCACTTTGTTTATGACTAGTATCCACTTATGAGTGAGTACATACCATATTTGTTTTTTTGGGTCTGGGTTACCTCACTCAGGATGATGTTTTCTAATTCTGTCCATTTGCATGCAAAATTCAAGGTGTCATTATTTTTTACTGCTGAGTAGTACTCTAATGTGTAGATGTGCCACACTTTCTTAATCCATTCTTCAGTTGAGGGGCATCTGGGTTGTTTCCAGGTCCTGGCTATTACAAATAATGCTGCTATGAACATAGTTGAACAAATGCTCTTGTAGTATGATTGAGCATCTTTTGGATATATTCCTAAGAGTGGAATTGCTGGATCCTGAGGTAAGTTGATTCCCAGTTTTCTGAGAAACTGCCACACTGATTTCCAAAGTGTTGCACAAGTTTGCATTCCCACCAGCAATGGATGAGTGTTCCCCTTGCTCCACAACCTCTCCAGCATAAGCTATCATTAGTGTTTTTGATCTTAGCCATTCTGACAGGTGTAAGATGGTATCTCAAAGTTGTTTTGATTTGCATTTCCCTGATTGCTAAGGATGAAGAACAGGTCCTTAAGTATCTTTTGGCCATTTGAAATTCTTCTGGTGAGAATTCTCTGTTTAGTTCAGTACACTACTTTTTAATTGGGTTATTTAGAATTTTAATGTCTAATTTCTTGAGTTCTTTATATATTTTGGAGATCAGTCCTTTGTCTGGTGTGGGGTTGGTGAAGATTTTTTTCCCATTCAGTAGGCTGTCTTTTTGTCTTATTGACTGTGTTCTTTGCTTTACAGAAGCTTCTCAATTTCAGGAGGTCCCATTTATTTATTGATGCTCTTATTGTCTGTGCTATTGGTGTTATACATAGGAAGTGTTCTCCTGTGCCCATGCATTAAAGGTTACTTCCCACTTTCTCCTCTGTCAGGTTCAGTGTGATCAGATTTATATTGAGGTCTTTAATCCATTTGGACTTGAGTTTTGTGCATGGCGACAGATATGGATCTATTTTCATTCTTCTACAGGTTGACATCCAGTTATGCCAACACCATTTGTTGAAGATACTTTCTTTTTTCCATTGTATCTTTTTTGCTTCTTTGTCAAAAATCAGGTGTTCATAGGTGTGTGAATTAATAATCCGGGTATTCAATTCAATTCCATTGGTCAACGTCTCTGTTTTTATGCCAATACCAAGCTGTTTTCGTTACTGTAGCTTTGTAATAGAGCTTGATGTCAGGAATGGTAATGCCTCCCGCAGTTCCTTTATTGTACAGGACTGTTTTGGCTATCCTGGGTTTCTTGTTTTTCCATGTGAAGTTGAGTATTGTTCTTTCAAGGTCTGTGAAGAATTGTTGGGATTTTGATGGGGATTGCATTGAATCTATAGATTGCCTTTGGTAAGATTGCCATTTTTACTATGTTGATCCTTCCTATCCAAGAGCATGGGAGATCTTTCCATTTTCTGGTATCTTCTTCAATTTCTTTCTTCAAAGACATAAAGTTCTTGTCAAATAGGTCTTTCAAGTCCTTTGTTTATGTTACCCCAAGATATTTCATGCTATTCGTGGCTATTGTGAAAGGTGAGTTTTCTCTGATTTCCCTCTCTGTTTCTTTATCCTTTATGTATAGGAGGGCTACTGATTTTTTTGAGTTGATCTTGTATCCTGCCACTTCACTAAAGGTGTTTAACAGCTGTAGGAGTTCTCTGGTAGAGTTTTTTGGGTCACTTATATACACTATCATATCATCTGCAAATAACGAAATTTTAACTTGTTCCCTTCCGATTTGAATTCCCTTGATCTCCTTATGTTGTCTTATTGCTATTGCTAAAACTTCAAGAACTATGTTGAAGAGATATGGAGAGAGCAGACAACATCATCTTGTTCCTGATTTTAGTGGAATAGCTTTGAGTTTCTCTCCATTTAATTTGATGTTAGCTGTTGGCTTGCTGTATATTGCTTTTATTATATTTAAATATGATCCTTGTATTCCTAATCTCTCCAAGACCTTTATCATGAAGGGATGTTGAATTTTGTCCAGTGCTTTTTCTGCATCCAATGAAATGATCATATGGTTTTTTCTTTCAGTTTATTTATATGGTGGATTACATTGATTGATTTTCATATGTTGAACCAGCCCTGCGTCTCTGGGATGAAGCCTAATTGATCATAATGGATGATTTTTTGATGTGTCTTGGATTCGGTTTGCCAGAATTTTATTGAGAATTTTTGCATCCATGTTCATGAGTGATATTGTTCTGTAATTCTCTTTCTTGGTTGAGTCTTTGTGTGGTTTTGGTATCAGGGTAACTGTAGCTTCATAAAAAGAGTTTGGCAGTGACTCTTCTGTTTCTATTACATGAAACACTTTGAGGAGTATAGGTATTAGTTCTTCTTGAATGTTCTGGTAGAATTCAGCACTAAAAGCCCTGGGCTTTTTTTGGTTGGGAGGTTTTTGATGGCAGCTTCTATCTCCTCACAGCTTATAGGTCTATTTAAATTGCTCACCTGGTCTTGATTTAATTTTGGTAGATGGTATCTATCTAAAAAATGTCCATTTCTTTTACATTTTCCAGTTTTGTGGAGTACAGATTTTAGTAGTAGGACCTAATGATTCTCTGAATTTCCTCAGTGTTTGTTGTTGTGTTCCCCCTTTTCATTTCTGATTTTGTTAATTTGGATGTTCTTTCTCTGCCTTTTGATTAGTTTGGATAAGGGTTTGTCTATCTTGTTGACTTTCTCAAAGAACCAGCTCTTTGTTTCATTGATTCTTTGAATTGTTTAATGTGTTTCTATTTTGTTGATTTCAGCCCTCAACTTCATTATTTCCTGTCTTCTTCTCCTTTTGGGTGAGTCTGCTTCTTTTTTTTCTAGAGCTTTCAGGTATGCTGTTAGGTCATTGATGTGAGCTTTCTCCATTTTCCTTATGTGGGCACTTAGTGCTATGAACTTTCCTCTTAGCACTACTTTCATAGTGTCCCATAGGTTTGAATATGTTGTACCTTTATTTTCATTGAATTCAAGGAAGATTTTAATTTCTTTCTTTTTTGACCCAGGAGTGGTTCAATAATTGACTGTTCAGTTTCCATGAGTTTGTAGGCTTTCTGGGAGTAATATTGTTGTTGAATTCTAACTTTACTCCATGGTGATCTGATAAGACACAGTGGATTACTTCAATTTTTTTGTATCTGTGGGTGTTTGCTTTGTTACCGAGAATGTGATCAATTTTAGAGAAGGTTCCATGAGGTGCTGAGAAGAAGGTATATTCTTTTTTGTTTGGGTGGAATGTTCTATATATGTCTATTAAGTCCATTTGATTCATTACATCTGTTCTCTTATTTCTCTGTTAAGTTTCTGTCTGTTACCCTATCCATTGTCGATAGAGGAATGTTGAAATCTCCTATTATTAGTTTGTGTGGTTTGATGTGCGATTCAAGTTTCAGTAATGTTTCTTTTACATATGTTTGTGCTCTTGATTTAGGGGCATAGATATTCAGGATTGAGACTTCATCTTGATGAATTGTTCCTGTTATGAGTATAAAATGTCCTTCTCCATCTCTTCTGATTGATTTTAGTTTGAAATCAATTTTGTTAGATATTAGAATAGCCATACCTGCTTGCTTTTTAGGTCCAATTGATTGGAAAACCTTTTCCCAACCCTTTACTCTGAGATAATGTGTGTCTTTGGGGTTGAGGTGTTTTTCTTGTAAACAGTAGAATGCTGGATCCTGTTTACGTATCCATTCTCCTAGCCTGTGTCTTTTTATAGGTGAATTGAGGCTATTGATATGAAGTGATATTAATGGCCAGTGGTTGTTAGCTCTGGTTATCTTTTCGTAGTAGTGTTTGTGTGTTTCCCTTCTTTGGGTTATGCAGGTGGGGGCGTTATCAGATGTGTTATTGTGGGTGTAGTTAGCTTCCTTGGGTCGTGGCTTTCCTTCTAGTACTTTCTGTAAGGCTGGGTTTGTGGATATGTATTGTTTAAATCTGTTTTTGTCACTGAATATCTTGTTTTCTCCATCAATGGTGAATGAAAGCTTTGCTGGGTACAATAGTCTGGGCTTGCATCCGTGGTCTCTTAGTGTCTGCAGCACATCTATCCAGGACCTTCTGGCTTTCATGGTTTCCATTGGTGTAATTCTAATAGGTTTTCCTTTATATGTTACTTGACCTTTTTCTTTTGCAGCTCTTAGTATTCTTTCTTTGTTCTGTATGTTTAGTGTTTTGATTATTATATGGCGAGGGGTTTTTTTTTTTTGGATCCAGCTTATATGGTGTTCTGTAAGCTTCTTGTTCCTCCATAGGGATATCCTTCTTTAGGTTGGGAAAGTTTTCTTCTATAATTTTGTTGAATATATTTTCTGTGCCTTTGAGCTGGAATTGTTCTCCTTCTTCTACCCCTATTATTCTCAGGTTTGTTCTTTTTATGGTGTCCCAGATTTCCTGAATGTTTTGTGTTAAGAATTTGTTGGATTTAGTGTTATCTTTGACCACTGAGTTTATTTCCTCAATAGAATCTTCAGCGCCTGAGATTCTTTTTCTATCTCTTGTATCCTGTTCTTTATGCTTGTCTCTGTAGTTCCGGTTTGTTTACTCTCCATTTCCAGAGTTCCCTCAGTTTGTGTTTTCTTTATTACCTCTATTTCAATCTTCAAATTTTGAACTGTTTCTTTTACCTGTTTGATTGCTTTTTCTTGGTTTTCTTGGGTTTCTTTTAGGGATTTATTAATTTCTTCTAGCTTTTTGTTTGTCTTCTCCTCCATTTCTTTAAGGGAGTTTTTCACTTCCTCTTTAATGGTCTCCATCATTTTCATTAAGCAATGTTTAAAGTTGTTTTATTCTACATCTTCTGGGTTAGGATGATCAAGTCTTCCTGTTGTGTGTCCGCTGGGTTCTGGTAGTACCATGTTGCTTTTTAGGATGTTGGAGGAGTTCTTGCATTGGTACCTTCCCATCTCTTCCTTCAACTCTTATGTCTCTTATGTCCACCAAGAATTGGTCTCCATGGAGCTCACAGGGAACGACACCTTGGGAACGGGGTAGATTGCTTACTAGCAGACCAGCTCCCTGCTGGTGCTAGGAATGCCGAAGGCACCTGGGGAGGGGGGCCCCTGGCCTTTCTCCCATGTGGAGGTTTTAGGGAGTAGGGGTCCGGGGTCCCAGGGCCACTGTTGTATCACCTCCTATGTACACCAAGTATTGGTCTCCACGGAGCTCGCAGGAACGATGTGTTGGGGGTGGGGTACATGGCTGTCTCTAGTCATGACTTCTATACCCACAGCATAGCATGGGCACGTGTGTGTGCGCTTTCATCCACACAGTAATATGAAATGTTAAAATAACAAAAAGTAATTCACTCATTTACTCAATGTACCTTATTTTGTGCATCTTAGTGCTATGCCCCTGGCTGATTGCTCATTTGCTGGGCCATGTGCTATGCCAGATTTAGGACATTTATCTCAAACTTTTTATTAACCTATGAGTCAGTTAAATAAGGCCTTAGGACCTAATGTTAGGAATATTTACATCTATATGAGATGATTTTCTGTCTGCTTGCTTGTTTGCTTGGTTTGATTGGCTGTTTGGTATTTTGAGATAGGGTCTTACGTAACTCAGGCTGTGGCCTGGGACTTACTATGTAGAGAGGATGACCTCCTGACTCTCCTACTAACCTTCTGAGTCTAGGATTATAGGCATGGACCATTGCCTTAAAGATATGTTTGGGATGGAGAGATGGCAGTTCGGAACACTACCTGATTCATCAGGATCTGTGTTCAGTTCCAGCACCCCATGTCAAACTGCTCACAACTGTCTAATTCCAACTCCATGTGTTTTTACACTCTCTTCTGGCTTCTGTGGTTACCCTCAAATGTGGACATGCATACAAACAGTCGCTTGTGGATGCATGTGTGCGCACACACACACACACCCCTCTGAATAAAAATAAATACCTTTAATGTTATAATAATTTGATTTTATTTTTAATTCATTTTTATTGTATTTCAAATTTGTATTCAGTATTCAAATATTTTATTCAGTAGTTATTATAGTATTTATTACTTGTATTTGACTTTTGTCTTTTTTAAAGTAAATGTCAGTGCTTTGATCTTGGGTCATAGCTCAGTGGCAGATCATTTGCTTAGAATGTCCAAGATCCCAGTTTCAGTTCCCAGTACTATAGTAAACAGATACTTATAAACTAGATGCACTGGCTCACAGCAATGGGAAGACTGAGGTAGGAGGAGCTCTGCGAATTCAAGACTAGCCTGGGCTATTGAACCCCTGCCTTTAAAAACTAACTTTAAAAACAGTGATTTATTTTGACATATATATATATTTGAAATGAGCAGGTGTTATTTTACCTAAACAATCCTTTTGTGGTTAACATGAGAGAATAAAGTTTATTGTCTGAGCATTTCTGTATGTTGTAGTTCAGCAGTGTTAATCAATCTCCAGTACTATTTTCATGATGTAAAACTGACACATTGTTCATTAACTAATTCTGTACCCACCCACCCCTCTTACCATCTCCTGGGAACCACTATTCTGTTTTCTGTCCATGTGATTTGACTGCTTGAGGCACCATGTAAATGAAGAATTTTGTAGTGTCTCTCATGGTGGAAGAGAGACACCTTTCCAAGTGTGTTTGGCATATGCACACCCCCACACACAGTTCAGTAAATTAAAATGAAATTTTTACAAAATGTTAAGGAAGATGCCAATTTGGAGGAAGGGAAGATCCTGAGGATCGAGCCTCAGGCTTCTAGCATGCTGACCAAGCAGCAAGTGCTCTACCACTAATCTACCCCCAGCCTGAAAGTGACAGTTACTAGCTTTGCCAGTGAGATTAGTGTAGGAAAATAAGGGCAAATGTTCACATGCTAAATGGTTCCCCCTGAGCTGGTATTTCTCCTTTTACCAAAGACCTTAAAACTCACTGAGATTAAATAATGTGGCTCCATAATTATAAACTGAGCCTCAAGTGAAATTTTAAAGCCTGTATATTGGTTACTATAGCTGATAATTAATTTCAGTTCTCAGAGAATTCATTAACATAAACTTTTAATTTGTTTTATAGTTGGAATTACTGATCCTCAAAACAAAAATATAATTAATTCTTATCAGTAATATTGATACTTCTTATATCCTGCTGTCTTCTATTGTACAATAATAAGCTGAGCAGCCAGGAGTATGAGATGCACAATAAATAATTACACCAGATACTTTGTGTTCAGACAGTGTGTAAATGTGATATGATAGTTTACTTATGTTCCCAGCACCCATGTGGTGGCTCACAACTATCTGTAATTCCAGTTCCACGGAATTACACCTCTGACTTCTGCCAGGCACCTGTGTGGTGCAGAGACACACATGCAGGCAAAGTACTAATGCACATAAAATAAATAAATCTCTTTTAAAAGCCATGTACATCATACATAGCCTGAAAATCTTTAAAAAAATAGTCTTTTAGGAAAGAAAGTTGTATTACTATTTAAAAAAATAAAAGCAGAGTAACTCATTCCTTCCCCCTTGAGCTGCCAGAATGCAGTGGACTATCGGGAACCTGTAGATCCTGTACCACACATTATTGAAGCACCCCAAATTTATCTTTTACTTTTGTCTGCAAATAAGATAAAGTAGCTAGTGCTTAAAGAAAATTTTGGCATTAGTGTAAATATCATTAAAGAATAGGCTAAATTAGCATACTAATGAAATGGATGTGCTTGTTTATTTTTAGATAAAGCATTAGATGTTGACTAAGTATGATTGGTATTTTGATTTTTTTTTTTAAATAGTTGCCAGTGCAGGAGAATGCTGTAGGAACTACAAAATGGCAGAAGCGTGTTTGGGACTGTATCAGAAATCAGTAACTATTTTGTCCTAAATCATAAAATTTGTATAGTAAATTTTTAAAATATCTCGTCACCATAGTTTTTAAAATCAAATATTCTAACAGCAAAATACAAAGATATACTAATTTGATACTTAAGTGCTGAAGAATGATAATAGGAAGATATGAAAAATCTTTGTTTTCTACAGTTAAACTGTATGTTTCTATAAGTTCAGAAATCTTGATATGTACAGTAAAATATTAGTTTGTAACAAGTCTGAATCTAGGTGTTTCAAGCAATATTTACTAGTGCTGTACAGCATCACAACATGCAGAGTGCACGTGCTGTGTTCAGAATCACGGCTTCCTGCAGCTGAGCAGTGCAGCACATGCAGAATGCACATGCTGTGTTCAGAATCACAGCTTCCTGCAGCTGAGCAGTGCAGCACAGGGAAGCACTGCCAGGGACATCTCAGCTTCCTTCTGCTTTTGATTGTGAATACATTTTCCGTTGTTAACCATTCAGAAGCCTTCGCTGTTGTCATATTTTCTTACTCCCCACATTCCCTGAAGCTGTGCCGTAGGACAAAGGTGTGCACGCTACAGTGAGGAGAGGTCTCTCCTTCCATGGACAATGCGTCTTCACAAAGTAGAATCCAGTGGCTATGCCTGTTAGTGTTATGCTGTTCTTCTGCTTTTTCTTTCCACTGTATAGTATATTTAGAATAATATTTCTTGGAATCACATCGTGGCTTAAGTTATAGTTCCTGATTATTACAGAGGGCCAGAATCTTTTGCTTTTGAGTCACCAGAATACTTTAAACAGTAGCTATAGTAGCAAGAGCTTGTGATCTCAGCACTGGGAAGATGTGGTCAGGCAGATACCTGGAGCTCGCTGACCAAGCAGCCTAGTATTCTTTGGGATCTCCTGGTCAGAGAGCGGTCCTGTCTTAAAAGAACAGGTAGATGGCATTTGAGAATCAGCCCTGGAAACTGTCCTCCAACTTCCACACGTGTGCATGCATTGACACACACAAGCACCTGCATGCACAAACATATATATACACTTGCACACTAAGTTAATTAACTGATTAAGTAGTTAATTAACTAATTAAACTACTCTTCTTTGGTAAAGCGAGCCTTTATATTCTTCATTTAGAAATTTTCTTTTATTTTGTGTGTGTGTGTGTGCGCGCGCGCGCGCGCGTGCGCGCGCACGTACATGCTTCTAATTTGCTATCCTGCTTCAGCCTCTTGAGAGCTAAGATTACAGGTGTGTGCTACCACACCCAGCTCATATATAAATATCTTTTTTTTTTCAGAGTCAGAGGCTTAATGGTAAAAGGCTCTTATCAGCATCTGAGAAGTTGTAGGTTTGAGCCTCAGCACAGGATTTTCTTTTGTCTGTGTGTTGGGGATGGGGGCTCTTCAAAATTGAGCATGATCCCAACGCATGATGTAGAAGCAAGAAGATCAGTGAGTTCAAGGACAACCTTAGCAACAAGAGGCCCTGTCTCTAAAACAATGCAGCTTTTATATTACATTATACAACTAGAAAGTGGAAAAGCTGGAGTGAAAGCTACTTTCAAATCACTCCAAGAAAATTCATCTTCTATTTTAACTGTGATTTTCTTTATTCGTACATTTATACAAGAAATATGTGTAGATGTACAAATAATACAGAAATAATAGAATTTCATACATGTATACAAGAAATATATTTGTGTCCACCCCCACTCTCCCCGCATATCTTCCCCAGCATGTTCCCCTCTTAACTCCATGTCCTTTTACTCCTCATCACCCACAATGTCTAGTTAATACTGTCGACATGCACACGAGTTTGGAACGAGCCACTGGAGCATGGGGAAACCTTCCAATGAGAACACCCTTAAGAAGAATGGACTCCCTCCAGAAGCTCCTGAGTAAGGACAGGGCTTAGAGAGCACCTCCCACATCTATACCAGAATTCTGGTTGGCTTGATCTTGTACAAGTCTTGTGCAGGTAGCTAGAGCTGAGTGTGATTGCATGCTATATTAGGAAGACTGCACTTCACAGCACTCATCCTCCAGCTTGTATATTCCTTCTACCTCGTCTTTGGAGATCTGACTGCAGCCTGAGTCAGCACAGCTTTGCTACAATGGAATAGTTTGAGCCTGAAGTGGGTGGGGAAGGCTAGGCCATGTGCTTGACCGTAAGTAAGCAATCACTCTTTTCTCCCTAATAGAAGGAGATAGATAAGCTTTAAGCGTCTTCTTCAGAAGTCTTGGCTTTAGACTGGGCACCAGGAGCAGATGGAGCAGAGGATGAATACTGACGTATGTAGGTCTAGACATATAGCTCAGTGGTAGATCATTTGTTCAACAAAACACCGTGAGTTCCATCCCTAGCATAAAAAAGAAAAAGAATTATATGTGAGTACAGTCACTTAGTAAATGTGCATTCTTATTTTCTTCATCATTTTCTACATGAAACAAATTTTGAGTCATGCATGATAATATAATCCCCATCACTCAGGAGGCTAGGTAACTTTAAAAGGTGTTTTTAATGAAATAATAAGTATCATTTGAAACATAAGAAAAGAAGAAATGTATGTAGTTTCAGAATATTGCAGGAGGGGGAGGAGGAGAACCTGATCAAATAAAACAAAAATACTCAAAAGAGTTTAGTTTTTACAGTTATACAGCTTGCTAATTTTATATTCCAACTTCTTTTTCTTGACTTGCTCTTTCCTTGGTCTTTCTTGTCCTTTTCTTCCAATAGTTTCACTAAATGGCCAAAATTGGGATCCTCCGACCTCAACCTCCCTAATACTGGATTACAGACATGTGCCCCATGCCTGGTCTCACAGGTCTGCTTTACTCCCCTCCCTGCTCCTCTCCATTTTCATTTTCTTCTGTTAATTTTAGGTTGCAAAGTACCTTCCTGACATTCAGTGAACTGCCTTTGGGAAGCATCTTGCAACGTATACGGTGTTCCTGAGATATTCTGGAACCAAATGCCTGATCTGATGCCCCAGAGAAGGTGCTTCCACCCTGGTACTTGCAGGACCGCTCCTATCTATACATGTTGTATTGAGGTCAAAGCCGAGTAAATGGTCTGTTCTCAGCAAAGAGCCACATTAGTTTTTCTTGCTGCCATCATCATCTAGTGTTGTTACTGAAATACTACTTTATGGTGTATATTCCAGACTTTTGCATTGCAGTAAGTCATTATAATAGGAGGGTATAAACATAAAATTCCTGATTCATCAAGACAGCTTGCTCAGGAAGCTGGACACACTTTTATATAGGTATTCATTAAAACCCAAAGTAAAATACCGTGTTATTCCCATAGCCCCAATTTTATATTATGACCCCATATATGTATAGTGTCTGTCCCCTGAGAGGCTCTGCTCCAGGGCTACCTGTCTAATATTATAGACTTATCCCTATGACAAGGCTGCTTAGCAGAACATGTAGCCCAGCAGCATGTGTGGTACACTTGTGGGGGCTAAGAATTGCCTAACTCTTTCTAATGTCTCTTCATTGCTTTTCCTTCACTCTCAGAGCCCATGGGTCCTGTGTCAAGTTTTTCATGAAGGTAGAAGCAGTATAGTTTTACTGCAGAATTCCCAACATCCCAGCCCTAGACGCTTTGAGAATAGTATGGGTGGGGACCAAGAGGAAAGGGAACACTTGGTCAGGCTGAAGCAGGAGGGTTCCAAGTTTCAGGACAGGTCAGACTGGAATGTATAGTGAGACCCTATCTCAGAAACATGAGGGGTGCAAGAGGGAGAGAGGGGAGAATGCTTAGCACTAAAGAGCACTTGCTGCTCTTCCAGAGGACCCAGGTTCCATTCCCAGTACCCACCTGGCAGCTCCAGTTCTAGGGGACCCAACCTCTGACTCCCTCAGGCACTGGTCATGCCCATATGCACATACATGCAACCAAAATTCACACATAAAATCAGAGTCCTACTTAGAGAGAGGGGATGTTTACCCAAGTAAACAGGAAGTACATTGGAAGCAACTTCCAAAACTCTAGGAATGACAGAAACATCTCACTGCCTGGACAGTCACCTAAAATTCTTCTGTACCATTGGGACATCCACCTTCAGCCCACAGGCCCATAGTATCCAGCAGACTTTTTCATGAAGCAGGAAATCTCAAAGACAGTTCTGCCTATATTGGCAGTTTGTCAGTCACTTTCTTCTGTGTCCTGTAGAATGTCTGCAGACTCTTTTATGAAGCAGGAACCCTGAAGGATGGTCTCATCTTTAGGCAAGTTCAACAGTCATTTCTCTGTGGGTCCTGCATGTCCAGTTCATGAAGCAGTCCAGGCAAGAGCAGTTTCTTGCCCAAATGGCTAACCAACTCCATAAGGAGCCTCTTTGATGCCCATCTTCCTCTTGAAGTAGTTCGTACTGCCAGGAACAGATGTGTCTCACATGAAAAGTCCTAAATTCTTAAAACGTTTAAAATGCCATGCTCTGTAGTCTTGAAGAATTCCTATCCATCTGAAATACATCTCTGTACATCTAGAAAATCTAACTAACATGACTACAAACTTGACTAGTATAGATGATTATTAACCTATATTTCTTAATTATACATTACATTTTTAAATGAGCTGTACAAACACAATACCTTAATCAAGAGCAGAAATATACATATAACAAAATTGACCTTAAATTTATATCAGTAAACCAAAATCCATATCACTGCAAATCTCTATAGCATATCCCCCTTTAAATGTAAAGAAACATTTATAAACAATATTTGGGAATATGGGCGTAGTTCTCTTCAAACTTCCTGCTTTTTTTGGGTGAAGTATTTTGTGGGGTATTTACAGTGACCTTTCAGGGGGTCTTGGTCCATCAAACCACATTAGTCTGGAAGGATTCCACAGGCTCTCATCTTCTGTGGAAACAAAAGAAGAACCTCTTTTCCAAAGCAACATATCCTTAGACCCATATTTTGATTTCAAGATACCTTTAAAATATATATGTTGGTTTAGCTTATCAGTCCCCAGAATCAAATGTCTCTCTGCAGTCAAAAAATTCAAAGAAAACAAAATAGTATACATAATCCAGACTCTGTGTATATATTCCATCTTTACATGGCTTATTCTTTCTTTACTCCTTTTAATCTGTAACTGTTTGTACTCTGGCTCTTTAAAGACTTTACCTTTTTTATAAACCATTTACTTCTTTTTATAACTGTCTATATTCTTTTTCTTCTCTCTCCCAAGCCTTCTTAATTTATCCAACATTATGACCCATTTAGAGGTCTTTTATGTCTAAATGTGTCCTACTGTATATCTGTAATTCTTTACTGTCCATGAGTGTTTCTTAAAATGCTAAGTGCTTCTTAAAAACTTAAGATGTGCCATTACTAGAGTATATATGATACTTCCTGCTTGCTCCACACAGTCCAGCATGGCGGAGCTGTTTGCTGCCTCTGAGAGCCATGCTCACAGCCCCCTTTTTAGCCATACAGCGACTCTATGTTGCCATTAAGCAACACTCTGTTCACAAATACCCATTTAAGTGCTCCATAGCCGGACCTCCAGAAAGAGTCAGAGTTTGTGCTGGCAGCATGGCCCAGAAAGCCGGCATTTCAAAATGGTGCGGCTTTTTTTCTGCTACCACTGAACCATGCAAACATCTCTTAAGGGAGCTGCCATACACAGCCAGCTTGAAAAAAATGCAGCTAAACTTTGTTTTCCTGTGTCTAGAATTCCTTTCCAAGCTTTCTTAGGTTTTACGTGCATATAGTCAGCCACGTGGGCGCCAATTTGTTAAAGGAAGGCTGCTAGTTAGTTCCTGGCCGCTTAGCCCCAAAATAATCACACAGAAACTGTATTAATTAAATCACTGCTTGGTCCATTAGCTTTGCCTTCTTACTGGCTAACTCTTACATTTAACTCATTTCTAGTAATCTGTGTATCACCACGTGGCTGTGGCTTACCAGCAAAGTTTCAGCATATCTGTCTCCGGCAGCAGCTCCATGGCTTCTTCCTGACTCTGCCTCCTTTCTCCCATCATTCAGCTTAGTTTTTTCCCCACCTAGCTCTGTTCCCCTATAGCTCTGCTAAAGGCCCAAAGTCTATATTCTCTTTGCTCTACCACACACACACACACACACACACACACAGACACACCCCACAATTAAGAGCACAGAGAGTTTATTTTCTTTAAAAAATTGATTTGTTTTTATTTTATTTATTTATGTGTGTGATTGTTTTGCCTCTGTGTGTGTGTGTGTGCGCGCGCGCGCGCGCATGCGCTCACACTGTCCCCTCAGAGGCCAGAAAGTAGGTGCCAGATCCCCTGGAACTCGACAACAGAAGGTTGAGAGTTGCCTTGTAGGTGCTGGGAACCAATCCATGATGCTCTGCAATAGCAGCAGTGCTGTTAGCAGCTGGATAACTTCTTTATCCCCAAAGAGTTTATTCTTAAATTTAGCTTGTATTGGTCAGTATTTACCATAATAGAAATTAAAAGCATATAGTTCATTTTGAGTTGTTTTTATTGTTGTTTGTTTTTTTTGTGTGTGTTGCTTGGCATTTATTGTTGTTTGTTTTAGGGGGATGTTTTGTTTTGTTTCAGTCAGAGTTGTTTCTGGTAGCCCTAGCTGATCTCAGAACTCAAGAGCCAAGCTGCCAAGATGGATCAGTGAGTAAAGGTGCTTGATGATCAGCCTGGTGATCTGAGCTCAGTCCCTAGAGCACACAAAGGCATAACAACCTTCAAAGTTTGTCCTCTGACCTCTGTGCACATCCTCCCATGCCCCCACACACGCAAACGAAAATAAGCAAATGTTTTTTAAAAAGAGGATTCTCTCGTGTCAGATTCCTAAGTGCTGTGCTGACAAGAATACACTACTATGCGTGGCTCACCAATACTGTTTTTTATGAAGAGCGGTATTTTCATGTTTCTGCGGATCCCTTTTTAAACTCTTGCATTGCATTTTATTTATCGTGTGTGTTTATTCCCACCCATGTCACAGTTCTCTAGTGTAGGTCCTGAGAGTTGGTTCGCCCCACCCACGGTATAAGGCACAGGACCTGAATTCAGATCGTCATTCTCAGGGTTAATTAACTGCTTTTACCCTCTGAGCCATCTTACCAGCCCTGTTGGTCTCTTTATTGTCTGGTTTAATTTATCATTTTAGAGTCGCTGGAAGACTCCACTTGTATATAAGAGAATAAAAAGTAGTGAAAAAAGTCTTAGAAAATGCTCCAGAATTCTCAGCCACATGCTCCATTTCCTAGATCTGCTCACTGAGAATGCACAGAAGTAGGTAACAAGAAATTAGCAGCAGCATAAGAGATACGTAAGGAAAGTTTACAGCCAAACATACACTAGGTTTGAAAAAGTCTGAGCTGTCTGAGGATGAACTAGGTCAGTAGAGGAGGCTGTTTCCCTGCTTGTTACCCTTCTGTCTTCTAACGTGATTTACATCTCCAAGAGCAAATTCTGCTCTGTCCACACCCAACAGAAAGGCTTAGATTGCTCTGTAGTTAGTACTGGTATTGGGTTTTAGGGGAAAACAGGGAGAAAGAGATGTGACAGACATGGAGACAGAGTGTTTATTAACCATGAAGCAACCCAGTCTGTAGAGAGCAGACTCTGTTCCCTCTGAGAGTAGGAGGGGAGGTTTTGTGCCTGGAGGAAATTGGCCCAAGGTCAGCTGACATTGTGACTCAAGAGGCTGTTTTAAAGGTCCTGAGGGCATTCCTGGATTAGGGATTTCTGGAAGAACAGTGGGCCTCCTTAATTAGGGTAATAGTAGTTCCTTGTCTGTCAGCAAGCCTTCACTACTAGAAGGCCAGTTCCCAGAAGTGGAGAAACTTGGCTCCAGGGAGAGCTTTGAGGGGAGGTGTGAGTCCTGAAGTGAGAGCCCTTCAAGAGGAGCCAACTCAGATCAGGAGCCTGTCCCCAAAATAATAGAGCAGACAAGCCAGTAAGTGACTTTTAGCTGGCCGTCCAACATGCAGAAGGGGTAGGCTGTGCGTAGTCTCCAGTGGACTGGAGGTGGTGGAAGTCTTGGCTGCTGCTACCTTGGTTGGTTCCTTTTCTGAATGCCCTTCATCATCTGCCAGTCAGTACGAATTATAGCACGTTTTATGAGGCTCAAGGTGGCTACTTGTTTGCTATGTTGTTTAAAAATCTGACTGCTATGGGGGTGTGTACCTGTAGTTCCAGTGATAGGGAGGCTGAGACGGGAGGATAGGCATGAGTTTAGGGCTAGCCCAGACTACATCTTAAGATCCTGTATCAAAATGAACAACATAGTAATACTCTGCAAAATTTGACTTAGCATTGTTTAAATGCCCATGAAGAAGAGGGCCCATTTTATTTCTCATCTCTTTATGTGTTTCTAATATTCTTCTTTGATATCCATTTCTGGCCACACATTCTCCCGTCCCAGGCTACACCTCTTTTGCTTTTCTACAAAATAATTTTAAAATATTGGTGTTCTTATGGTGATTTTAAAGAAAATGACCCCCAAAGGGAATGGCACCATTAGGAGGTGTAGCATTATTGGAGGAAGTATGTCACTGTGGGGGTGGGCTTTGAGAAATATAAACCCTAACTGAAATAGTTCTTTAGGTTTGTAATGAATCTGTTTTTTTTTTAGTTGTGGTAATTTTTATTTATTACCTATTTAATTTATAACTGCTTCTTAAAGGTCTTTGTAGGTTATTTTCTCATCATTGTTTGTCTTTCATGGGTCTCACTCTTCCAGAACTTCATCCGCTCCTTTTATGGTTTCCAATGTAGAGCAAAGGTATTTTAAAATAGACTTTCTTTGATATCTGTTGTAATGTCTCCCTTTTTATCTCTAATTTTATTTATTTTGGTTTTCTCTTTCTTTTGGTTAATTTCCTTTTATGGTTTCCAATGTAGAGCAAAGGTATTTTAAAATAGACTTTCTTTGATATCTGTTGTAATGTCTCCCTTTTTATCTCTAATTTTATTTATTTTGGTTTTCTCTTTCTTTTGGTTAATTTGGCTAAGGTTTGTCAACCTTGCTTTTCTTTTTCAAGAATCAGCCCTTTCTTTTATTGAATGTTTATATATTATTGTTGGTTACTCTTCCTTTGTTTCTGTTTCATTAATTTCTGCTCATAGATGGCACAGGTAAAAAGCACTTGCTGCTCTTGGGAGGATCAGAGTTCAGTTCCTAGCACCCACATCAGGTAGTTCCCAGCAGACTGTAACTATAGCTCCAGGGGACCCGACACATTCTTTAATAATACAGCTTACATCCTGTGTAACATATAATAAACTATTGAAAACTGTAAGCATTTAAATAATTATCCATTGTGTAAATGCTTTAAGTTTGGAACACTGAATGGTAGAATCTATGTTTTCATCATGATTGAGTTATGTGTAGTTCCTAAGTCATAATGCTTAAAAACTAAGATGTTTGCACTTTACTGATTTGTACCGTCAAAGCTACTGTGATCTTTCAGAGTGAAGCATGTTTTTCTTGCTAAATTTTATGGGTGTGGAAAATGGCTCTGTTCATTTTATAATAAGTGTATTTTTCCTTTCACATTATTTCTACAATTACTATCTCCCCAATAGAGGTGTTCCTGCTCTGAGAGAGAGGTTTCCCAGTGCAAGAGTAGCTCTAGTGGGAAAGGTGTCCTGGCTGTCAGGAACCAGTGAGAACCACAGTCACACAGCACAACAAACCTCACACAAGAGATTATGGGGAGAGACACAAAAGTGTGGCTGCCTCTGCTCAGGTGAGAAGCAGCAGGGAACTGAGCAGAAGACAGGCTTATTTAGGGATTCTTGCGTTGGTGGGTGGCAGACTTTTCCAGGGTGGGGATTGGAGGGTTTTCACACTGAGGCATTCGTGGGTTTGGGTGGGTTTTGAAACGCAAAAGTAGGCGTGGACCATCTACCCTACATATTATGTGTTGTTTCGCTTGCTGTTGATTTCTAGCTATTAGTCTGTAGTCATCAGATAAAATACAAGCAGTATTTCAGTTTTCCTATATTTATTGACAGTTTTTGTCCAAGTAAGTGATGTTTTAATGAAAGTCCATGAGCTATTGAGAAAAATGTATATTATATAGTATTTGGGTAGAATGTTCTATAATACCTGCTAGATCTGTTTGATCTTTGAAATCATTTAATTCCAATGTTTGCTAGTTTTTGGTTTTTTGTTTTTGTTTTTTGGTTTTTTTTTTCTTGGCCTACATGATCTGTCTAATGATGAGAATGGCGTTAATCTCTGACTTTATATTTAACAGTATTTGTTTTATGAAATTGGGTTCACATATCTTCAGTGCTTACATTTCTAGAATTGTAATGTGCTCAATCAAAAAGAGGGACCTTCTTAATCTCTTCTGACGCAATTTGGTTTGCAGCCTGTTTTGTCAGATATTAGAATTGTAAAGCCTGTTTCTTCCATTTGCTTTGAAGACGTTTTCCCAACATCCACTCTAATACCTATCTTTGATGATGAATCATTTCTTAGAAGGAGGTGAAAGGAGGATCTTGTTTTCTATCTCAATTAGTCTTTTTGTAGAAGAATTGAAACTATTGGTATTCAAAGTAATTATTTAAAAGTGTGTATTTTTTGTCATTTTGTTAATTTTTTAGTCTATTGTGGTTCTTGGTCCTTTGTTTATCAGCTGTATCCTCATGGCAGCACACAGGTAGATGTGACCCTGGAAAAGTAGCTGAGAGTTCAACATCCAGATCCACAGGCAGCAGGAAGGGGCTGACTTGGGCTTTTGAAACTCCAAAGCCGCTCCCCCCCCCCGCCCCAGTGACACACTTCCTCTAACATGGCCACACCAACTCCAGCAGAGCTGCACCTCCAACCCCTCCTAAGTAGCGCCACTGCCTCTTGGCTAAGCATTCAAATCTATGAGCATATGGAGGCAAATCTTCTCTCAAACCCCCACAGAGTCCTTGGAGCTGGAGTTACAGATGGTTGTGAGTCTCCCGATGGCGCCAGGAACCAAACTACTGAGCCATCTTTCTAACCCCGGGTGTATTTTTGAGACACCGTATTTTCAAATTACAATGAATTTATTAAAACATAACCCCATTGTACTTAAGTTGAAAAAGCATCTGTATATATGTTTTTGAAAAATATGTTTGGGCTTTTAGATCAGTTGATATGTTTGTCCGACATACATAAAATTTGGGTTCAATCCCAAGCACCGCCTAAATAGGATGTGACAGAGCATTTGGGAAATGGTGGTAGAAGGATAAGAAGTTGAAAGCCATCCTTAGCTACCTATGGAGTTTGAGGTCAGCTTGAGTTAAATGAGAGACTATCTCAAAACACAAAAACAATCAGCCATCGAGTAAGCTCAACTCCCAGTACCCACGTAGTAGAAAAGTAGAAAGTGAAAACTAACTCCTGCAAGTTGTAATCTAACCTCTGTGTGCACACATGGGTGAGTGCCCATGAATGTATGTGCATGCACACACACACACACACACACACACACACACACACACACACACTATGTGAAATATAAGGTCTCACTGTGTATCCCTGGCTGGTCTAAACTTGCATAGTTTTTCCTGTCTCTGCTTCCCTAGTGTTGTGATTGAAAAGAATGTGATACCAACCTAAACCTTTTTTCAGAATTCACAAACCAAGGGTCAACTAAATGACTTAGTGAATAAAAATGCTTGCCATGCAAGCTTGGTGCCCTCAAGCCACAAAGACTGTGAAAAGAGAGAACCAACTCAGCAAATGTTGTTCTCTGACCTCCATGCATACACTGTAGCGCATGCACCCACATAGACATCATACGTACACAGTATTAGAAATAATTATATATAAGGTATACATTTTAACTTTAAATGTTTACAAATTTACATATATCATTTGTATGAAACAGTCGTGTGTGTACATATACATACATACATATGAAACAATCCAAAGGGAAATATAAATATTGCCTCCAAACCCTTCTCAACTAACCACTCAAAGACATATCTTTTAGTCACTAGTATGTACATAAGGACATTTTAATTTGTTTCTTGTCTTTCATTTAGCAAGGTATCTATGTCCTTATCCTCAAGGTTTTTGTTGTTTTTAATATTTATTTTTATTTTATGTACATTGGTGTATTGCTTGCATGTATGTGTCAGTGTAAGACTGTTGAATCCTTTAAAATGGAGTTACA